>JANHGL010012334.1:0-39697 GCA_024611195.1 Ceyx melanurus | reverse complement strand
ATAGAATTATATTATTCTATTCCCTGGAGGGGAACAGCAGGAAAGAAGCTGAGCCTGAGTGGGTTCTTGCTGACAGGACAGCTGGCCTCCCTGCTTCCAACCACCTCAGAAGCAAGAAGGGAGAGAGACAGAAGGGCCCATTTATCTCCAGCCTCCTCCTGTCTGCAAGCCAGCACAGAGCTCTGGGAGGTGAGAAAATGCACTGCACTGGGACAGTTTGATGGGGAGATTTTTAATGCTGTTAATGTTAATCAGAAGATATATATGCGCTGAGGATCTGGACATTAAACCTGGTTTGAAATCCAACCTGTAAATAAAACTAGAAAAACAGAGGTTCTTTCAGTTAGAGTCACAGTGAATGCTCCTCTCAAGCTGCACTGACCTCAAGGTCTTCTGCAGCTCTTTCTTCAAAAAGAAAATAAATGATTGTCCCAGATGGTGAGCCAAGCAACTCAGATGCTAATCCCTCGAGCTCACATCAGCCCCTTCACAACACACCACAGAAGAATCTTTTTTCACTCCCTGTGTTTTCACTTTCAAGCAAGTGGAAGTACTAATATATGTTGTGGGTTTTTTTGTCAATCCAAATTTAAAACATAAAAAGAGAATTTGAAGAGTGGCAAAAACCACCCTGCTTTTTACATGAGTAAAATATAAAGGAAGAGAGAAAAAATTATTATATTATTTGGAGCAAAATAGAGAGCGACTGAGTGGTTGAATGTAACAATGCTAAGAGATTTTTGAAGGATAAGGGGCAAGAGCAGAAGTTGATGTTCAATCTCTTGAGGTCCTGACAGCACAAGCTTCTGCCAAGTCTCTGATTTGCCAGTGAAGCATTACTGGCATCAGCAATACAATGTAAACCCAGCACCTTTACAGCAGTACCTACTGTTCTGAAGAGCAAAACAAGTTTGACCCATCCTGTCCACCTTAGTCCCACCAAGACCAGATAATAGTAAGCATTTTTCAGTTCCTTGGTTTTTACTTTTTCTTGTCCTATAATGAACTTTTAAAGTTTTCATGAAAAGAGAGGAAGAAAAAGGCAGATGAGAAATATACATCACACTTCCTCACTAAAAAAGAAGTGGATGAAATAGGATGCAGTCTGAATTTTTAGAAGCAGTAAGAACAGACTGCAGCTTCTTCAGGGAATGCCTGAAAAAGACTAATGATTTTTTGCTCACAAAAGTTAAAACTGCTGGAAATATGAAAAACCCAAGAACAATTATTAAATAATAAAGTTAATTACACACTTAAGTACCAACTAATATGCAAAGTACTTGGAAGACTTAAGTGGAAGCACAACTTGACACTGTGAGCAGCAGTCAGAGCCCAGCAGAGGGTCAGAAGCAGTAGGGATTGGAGTGGTGGGTGGTACCATGTGCTACTGATGTGTTGGTTTGGAGGGAGAAATCAAGAAGTGCTCCACGGGGAATTTCTTCTCATCCTTAGATAGGAGTCCTCTGACAAGTGGGGTGGGGTTTGCACTGGTGGGACACTTGGAGGAAGATTACTAGTGGGAGAAGAAGAGCTTTAAAAGAACAGAATGGTGTGATTAAACCATCTAAAATGCCAGGTACAAGTCAGAGCTGAAAGTTTAATCCACACAGTGCAAGAGGATCTGCATAAATAAAGGGAACACAGGGAATTTTCTCCCTGCTCGCTAGAAAGGCATCACAAGAGTGAGATCATTTTGCAGTTAGCCCCCAGAAGAGAAATATTTTCTCACTGCCTTTATTTTTTGAGTGAATATTGATTGTTTTACTGTTGCCAAAGTCAGAGGTGAAAGTAAGAAGTGCCTCAGAGGCAAAGCTTCTCAAATAGAAGAGCTCAGTTATTTACTAATCTCTTCATTGATCCGGCTCAAATTGGGCTGTAACTCCAAAAGCATGGGGATTTTGCTAAGCCAGACTTAGGGACTGGGCACCAGACCTTCTTGTTGTAATAAAAATATCCACAGTGGGAGGAAAAAAGAAGAGAAAAGACCAGCCAGCGTGTTCCAGACAGAAGTAAAGCACAGAGCCAGGGCAGCATCACCCAAAGAAAAGGGTGGAGCAGCACACAGGTTAGAAACAAAACCACATCCATATGCTGCCTAAGGGAGGAGTGCTAAGCAAACACCGAGCAATACATGGAGATTTTTTCCTCTCCCCACAGCCCAAAACTCAGGTAAACAGAAAATGCTGCTGTGTTTGACAAGAGCTGGACTGCTCGCTCAAAAACCATGAAGGCTTTACAAAGCCTCGAAGAATTAAAAGCTATTAGTTCAAGGTTATTTTCTAAGATAATGTTTTTATTGTCAGCCACTCAGGATAACATTTCTGCATCTCAGAACTGTGCTTTTCTTCAGGCACAGAGTCTCAGGAACTCTGGAGAAGTAGCAACAGGCACCAGGGAACCTGCCCTCCCCAACAGGCACCAGGGAACCTGCCCTCCCCAGCAGTCAGGAAGCAAATACCTGAGGCTTTCATACTTCTCACCCTTGCATTCTTTGGGTTGGTACCTCCTGAGCTCATCTCCCTGTCGAGTTTGCCACTCTGCTTTCAGCCTTTGTGGACCTGCATCCCACCTCAGTAAAACCATTCCAGAGCAAATGCCTCGAGGGAACACCCAACACCAGCAGAATGTACCAGTTGTATCAGCAGGAAGAAAATGCTCTGTTCTAACACATCTTGATTTGCACTGACATTTGAACTACTTGGATGTGCAACTGCTAATCCACTACGAAGACCTAGCAAAAAGGAATATTCACAGAGATGAGGGTTAACAGCCCATTTTCTTCCCTTATTCCACAGAGGACCAACAAGCAGAAATATATCCCTGAAATACCTGAAGAGCAGCCTGTAGCCTACTGTGTAGCACAAAAAAAAAAAGACATTAAATCCAGACGCTGCATCAGCTGACCATTCATTAAAGGGGAGGTAATTTAAATATAGAGTCTCCTGAGAGCAGCAAGGCCAAGCCATGGCCAGTCTGAAGCAAGAGAGCCAAGTTTCTCACTCAGGCAGCACAGCTCCCTGGGTCTGCATCGATGGAATTACAACTCCATCTCAAGACTCAACAAACCCTCCTCCGAGGCATTATATTATATATACATTGAAATTTGATGCTTATTAAAGCGTAATTCAAGGTGTTCATTACCTATTACTTGAGGCCCACATCCATCACCCCCAGATCAGTCAGCCTGTTAACTGCCCCTGGGTGACATAAGATAGGAAATAAATGACTTGGTGAGACAATTTCTCTGCATATTCACTTGCCATTTAATCTATGTCCTTGCTGAGAGCGTGAGAGCAGAACCTCTCCCGCTAGGATGGGGGCACAGAAAGGGGAAAGAACAGCAATGGAGGTGAGGAATGGACTTGTGAGCACCATGAATTAGCTCATCTCCAAGCACCCTTGCCAGTAGTGCAGTATTGCCTTGCTGCTAACAAATGGAGCCAGCAGGCATGAAGGGAATTCCACCTTCAGGAGGAAAGGAGTGGTAAGTCCACTGTTTTCTCTCTTTCATCCTCCTCTCTGCCAAACCTCTGTCTGGAATACTGTGGGCTTTTTGGTTTGGGGTTGGTTTTTCTTTTTTTTTTTGCTTCTCTCTCTTCAGGTTCTAGTAACCAGGAAACATGTAGCTGAACCTGCAGGCCAGAGCTGAACAGCACAATCAATTTGTATGCTACTAACCTTTTAAAGAGATTCCAGTTCCCTCTTTTTCTTAGCTTTCTACCACTCAGTGCAGTAATGGTTATGTACAAAGTGATTTCCTAATATACAAAAGCTGATGAGGAGCCATGCCATTCTGTAAGCTACAGAGCCTCAGAAAAAGCAACTGCAATATCTCATTTTTACAAGTGAATTCTGTAACTTCTCTTTCTGAACTTTCCTTAAGATGCTCTTAATATATTACATTTACTATGCTGATTTCCCACATACATAACAAAATAACACACTCTACAGCATTTTCAACAATGTTGGAACATACTCTCATTGTCTATTTCAAGTCATATTAAAACAGCAGCTTTCTATTCAAAAGTTATTCTTCGAGTGTAATTTTTAAGTGCAGCAAAAAGCTTACTAAATGGACAACCATACATTTCCAACCATGACCAGGAAGGGAAAAAGGCACACTTCAAAACCCTGTAATATTTTGCAAGTCTGGCCTTTATATACTTTTTTTTTTTTTCATATTAGCTGACAACTACTTTCATTTCTCAAGCTGGAAAAAAAGCTCTTGCAATGTTAGGTAGATACTAATTTAATTGCCTTGTGACACCTTGAAAAATAAGTTTGGAGAAATATATCTCAGAATAATCACAAACCACATCTCAGAGGAAAGACCTCAGTGTGTGTCTGCTGCAGAAGGAATTACCCTCTAGGATTCCCTGATTGCCTCGGTGGAAGCACTAAATCTGTGCCAAATGCACAAACAAAAAACTGTCTATAAAAGCCTAAATAGTTATTTCTGATGCATTCAGTATGTCTGATATTTACAGCAGTTCTTACCAATGTTTATACCTCTGAACAGAAAAATAAACAGAAGTACTGAAAGAAGCAAAGAATCAGCAAAGCTTTAGATGCTTCTTGGCTGAAGTGAACTATCCAACCAGCATTTTCTTCTCTGCCCTAATTCATCCACAGTAAGTCCTGCACAGAATCACTGGAGGAAGTCATTCTAAACAGTAACTACTTCATACTGTCCAGGTCAAAATCAGAATTTCCTGCAGCAGGATGTATGTCTGTTAAAGGTCAGTGCTACACAACTGCAAGATTTCTTTTCCAGACTACTGTCCATTCTCACAATAAATCAGTGTATCCTTTCTGATGAAAAGGAGTGTCTGCAGAATTAACAACCCTCAATTTAGCAGAAATAACTGAGTGTAAGGGGACGTTTTAACTCCAGCTACTAAGGTCGTGATTATTGTAATTAAGACTGATTTGACTGTTTTGAACAGGAAATACTAATCAAGACCCCAACAGGACTAGAACCCTCCTCCTCTTCTCATGCCATGTGCTTTTCCAGATCATGCATGAACACACACCACACACTGAAGTGACACACACAGAGTTTGAAGAAACATCACCCTACAGCACAAGTGTAAAGGTCAGGCTGTTTGAAGACAAAAAAGACTTAACTTCTGAATAAGCTGTATTTTAGTAGCTGCAGACTCAAAACTGGTACAGAAGGAAAATCAAACCATTACCTCCCAGCTGCAGTCCTTGCTGATTGGCCATATATTAATTTTATATGCACTGCTGCTGAGTTTTTGTATTAGGGTCCAGTTGAGCGTTTCTGTAGAGATTTAATGATTTTTATGGCAACATAAAAGTGCAATAACAATGCACAATGAACTCTAATTAGTACTAATGAACTAAAAAAACTCAACAGGTTGAGGGTTTTTTTCATAGTAAATTCCAGCTTAAAAAATATTTTAACTCATAAATGGAAAGGATCTTCCAAACAGAGCTGAAACAAGCAGCAGATGGGGCCAGTTCTGCAGAGCAGTTATTCTGAGGAGAAATTCTATGAAAAGCCTTTATGGAAGTAACTATGTCAGAACATTTCAGAATATAGTGAACTCAAACTGTTCAATAGCTGTTGCAAACTAGACACACAACACTTTTCCCCAGCTCTGGCTAGAAAGGCTTGGCTTCTTTTTCATGTTCTAATTCCACTTCAATTTTAGGCTGCTCTTTATAACCTTACTCAGAATTTAGTGAATAAAATAATTTTCCTCCTAAGTTTCTCCCTTCCATTTGATGGGTTGACATGAAGTCAACCTCACACAGGGAGTCCTCACAACCCTCCTGAAAAAACAGGCAGCTGATGACAGGCATCCGGGCAGAAGAGGACTTGGGTGAAAAAGCTGTGTTGGGAAAGTTTCTTGTGTACCCATCATTTACAGGATTAATTGGTCCAAAAATCACCCAGAGTAAGGAAAAAAAAAAATTCCTATACTCCCTCCTTTATTAGGTGTCTTCTGATTGACTTTTAAGAATGTTTTTTCTATTTCTCTGATGAAACATTCACTCCCTCTCCCTCCCTGTATCTATTTACCAGAAATACTCTTTTCCTCATCATGCTTTTACTTGTTAACTATTTTCTCTTCCAGCAGTCCATCTTCTTAATTACATTTTAAATTGTCTGTATAACACTGCAGTGAACTCTCTAAAGTGCAGTCTCCCAAAACACAATAGGAATCTCTGCATGAAGAACATCACATAAAAAGGCACATTATCACCACTTACCTGTCAGTGAAACTACCTCATGCTTGTCCAGTCACCACACCAGCCATCATCTCACTGCTGATTCCTTGACTAATATTGCCAGGGCATGCAGCCTTGGAGCAGAGCAGAGCAGAAGGCTGTGTGGCTGATACCTCTGACCACTTCCAGCTCCCTGGCCTTTGCCCTGTTCCATCTCTGCTGCCCAATGCTCAGCTGAGCCATGTGCTCATCATTCACAGAGGTAGCAGAGTATCTCAATTATTGAAGCTTTCTAACCTTAAAGGCTCCAGTGTTCCTTTACCCAAGCAATCTTCAAGCCAGTATATGTCTGAGACTATATACACAAATAAACATCAGTGAAATAACTTATTTAAATACACATTCCTTCTTGTGACTAAGTCATCACACTCTTTCCAGGGGAAATGGCAGCTTCCATCTCAACATAATCACTTGGTACCAATCATCTACTAACTGCACCCCATTCCAGTATTTTCCCTATTTCAGATGCTTCCCTGACCAGATTCTCCAAATATTTTCTGGAATAAAAAAGGAAATGTCCAAGGCTAGCAAGCCAAAGCCATGCTGCAGCAGATGGTGAAGCAGTGAACAGAACACACTTGGCAGCTACAAATGGCTTCCTTCTTTAAGTTTCACTGCCTACTTCAGAGAGCTTTCCAGAGCCACCCTGGCAGCAGTCTAAGGGGTCAGCTTTGCTGGTGCAGTCCCTGAAGTGATGGAAAAGGGCCCTTCTGGGAAGTCAAAGCCTTCCACCCCTCACACATTTACTCAGCACCATTCTGGTGTGAACAGGAGCATCCACACAGGAGGAATGACATCCCATACAAAGTCTTTCACACTGGCAAAGAGTGGGAAGAGTGCAACAAGAGCTAGAAAAGCCAGTGGGAAATGTCAAGGGCAAGACAGGAATTTCATTTTTTTAGAAGTTTAGGACTCCAGTCATACAGGCAAACATCTTCAATTTCTTGTTTTTTAAAGGCAGGATCACTAATCTCTTATCAAGATCTAAAAGCAGTGAAGAGCCTAAGGACCAGCTGATAAAGATATCATCAATTATAACAATAAACTAAGTTGAGATGTCTGATGAACTGTAAAACTGTGACCATTTCTAGCTCAAGGAGTTACCTTGAATACCTGAAAGAATAAATGAAGTTGCACATAGGAGGTATAAAGAGAGGAGAAGTCTTCTCCCAAAAGCACTGTCTTTTTTTCCCCAGAAAAATAAAAAAGGAGTGGAAGATGGTTGGTATTTAAAACAGTAGTGCACTAAAACAAGATATTAATTCCAATATTCCATTAGCCTGCTGTTGGGGACAGGGTACCCAGCACAGTGTAGTTACTCCTCCTAACTTCATAAGGTGTCATTTGACTGTTAAAGACAATTAAAAGTGTGCTTTTTAAGGAAGTACAAAATTAAATAGGATGAAGTGCAATTGTTAAATCTGAGTTTATTTCATTTTAATCACAGAGAGACAACAAGACCAAAAAACCTAACAAATTCAGAAGGAAACTGTGTGTGCTGGTGATGCCAACTTCCTCATGCTGAAACACCAGCATAGCCTGAAACTGTTTTCCAGGCAACACATTCATAACACTTGCAAAAGGAAAATTACTGAGTGACAGGTAGAAAAAGAAAGGAAAAAAAAGAGAAAGGAGACGAAAAAATAAGACAGAGTAACATAAGAACACAAGGGAGAGAAGGATGTAGCTTTCTTCAGCCAAACTGCACTTAAGTCTAACATTCCTTCTCCATCACTTCTCAGGGTTTTATTATGTTCCCATTTACCAGTTATGAAACCAATATATCCTTAAAAAAAAATCAGTATTTTTTTTAGTCTGAACTGATACAGCCAGTCTGTCATCAGTCCATATTTGCAAATCTTTATTATTATATACAGCTACAACATTTATGAGGCTTTATCTTACTGTTTCTAACTGGGACAGATCCCTGCAAGTTCTCTTTTATTAGAACATGTATGTAAATGCCAGAAAAATAAAGTATTTAAAGCCAAATTCCTCCTCCTTCTGCTTTAAACATCAATCTTAAAGGTGATTAACAAGAGCTGGATTCATTGATTTGCATGGAGTACTCAGGAAAATAGAAGACTTGGATGGGATTCACACAAAACAAAGTCACATATGCAACTTACATTTTCCTCTGCCGTGGGCTGTTTGCCAGAAGGACAGTTATTACTTCATAAGCTGTTTCCAAGCCACCAACTTCGAGTTGGAAAATGTTATTTTCAGTATTGAATTCCCAGCATTATTATGTTTACTCCAAAGGACAGACAAGGATGCAGGAAAATTCAACCACAAGAGGTCTGCTGTCTGTGGTAACCTCTTTGCCAGAGTTACTCCAGCTGTACACTTCAACAGTGCTGCTGATACTCTGTGTAGATCATACTCTACTGAAAAGCAGGCTACTAGAGGTAGATGTTATTACCATTACAGTGCACCTTGGGATGCTGGGCAAATCAATTTTCCAATGCTTGATATTAGTGATAGAGAAAAAATTATTTTAACATTTTATATTATTTACAGTCCAGTTAAGTACAAAAATTAACTACATTCAAATAAGTAAAACATCATGTAAAATAATAGAAAATGCTAGTTTTTTAGCTGCTGTCAGCTTTGATAATTGCCACCCTATAATTAAAAATTGTGCCCTATACAAGTACTTATAGTAAGTATCATTTTTGATCATTATGTTAAGTGCTCAGACAACCCAAGAGAGTATTTTACTGTTAAAATTGTTAATAAGCTGCATTGGTTTGGCCAGCAGTTTGAAGCTAAAGATAACTAAAACTGGAGGAGAGTAGGAGTAGAGAGATAAATAAAACAAGCAGCATCCCAGCTATGAGTACCAATGTGTAATTCCTGGATATAATCTGCCAAATTACAGTGGTCAATGCAGAATTCCTGAACAAAGCCTGCAAAGACACTACTTAGAAAAGGATGATGGAAATTCAGGTTGCTGGGTTCTGTGATGCATGCATGCAAGGTCAAAATATTCAGAGAGATTGCTCAAAAATTACAATACTCAGAGAGCACAGGGAGTGGGGGTGGGAGTTGCAGTTTGGTTGGTTGGTTTTCTCCCCCTCTCTGGTGGAGCAGAGCACTGAATTAGAGCAGCCACTACTATCTTCTTGCTTGGCTCACCCTGAACTAGTCTAACAACTCAAAATGAAGACAGTTGGCCATGAGAGACAGGCCATGTCAGGGCAGTACAGCTTCACCTTCTGCATCCCCTCCAGCTCTCTACAAACCATCTATGTCCATTCCTACATAAGGAGGACCCAGTTCCAACCAGTGACAGCTCCCTTCTTCTATTTTGGTGGAAAGGTTTCCTGGCAGAGTTCGTGGTATTGATACTGGCACATAGTTAGGAGCTAAGAAATCATTCAAATGGCCTGTTCCTGGCTTCAGAGTACAAGTGCATTCATAGGAACCCATTAATAGGAAATGTTTTGGGGTTTTTTTTCTAGGCTAGCCCCTTGAAAAGTAACAGAAAATCACATTAAAAAAGCTTAACTCTGCTCCAACAGCTTTCAGCCTACAACAAGCATACAGTAATAGAGCAGGCATTGGGAACCATGGCTTTTACTTGGCCTAAGGCAGTTACAACTACTTGTCTTCAGATTTAAGGCTCTTCATCATTTATCTCTGCTCTACTTAACATTTGTCATTTGGGAGGGAAATGTCACTTCACAACCTCTGTCCAAGGCAATAATGAATCTGCATCTACTCACAAGCTTTTCCAGCAGTCACCACTGTGCTTCCTCCCACAGCAGGCAGTGAACATCTGTGTACAGCTGGCATCCCATCTCTTTCAAACACCTGTTTAAAAATTTACCTATACAGAGGGAAATAAATAGGCTCTAGCTAGACTAAGATAACACCAGATAGCCTAGAAAATACTTTCCCTTGTGCTCTGTTTTGTTTTCATACCCATCTGTTGTCTCTTGCCTTGGTATGGTCTTGAGATAAAGAAGGGAAGTGGATTTTATAGACTGGTAAATGTGAGTGTATGTGTGTATCTAGAAAGATTTGCAGCAATACTAAGGATTTTAGGCTTGCTCATTAAATTAGGAACTTCCCAAGCTCTCCAGCTGATGACAATGGGTCTCAGTGCAGACCCCACAGTCTGGTTTCCCTGAAGGCAAATTAATTTTCCTTGGAAGGACAGCCAGCTTAGTGTATATAATAGGTGCACATGGTAAAGCACAGAGGATACTCCCCCACTTGACAAATGTACAGCCAGCTGTGATGTGGGAGATGGCAAAAGCACTGGTTTTTTTCTGGGTTTTCACTTTTATTGCTCCTTTTCTCCAACAGTGTGCTGCAATGGCTTCCCCTGCTGTAAAAAGATGTTTGATGCTAATGGAGCCATCCCAGTGCCTGCTGCTGTCATACCTTCTCTCCATGCATTTCTCTCCCTGAAATCCCTTTCTGCACTACTGCAGCCTGGAGGAGAAGGAAAGGTCATGCTAAGCTTTTACCAAAGTTGCTGTAATTAAGCAAGTTCTTTCCCACTAATACTTGCCCCACAATAAGAAAAGTACTCTTAGCGTCCTTACTATTTGCTAAGCTGGAATTATTAAGGGAAGAACAACAAATATTCTTCATTTTAGAGTAGGTTTCAATACAGAAAAATCATTCAGAGTGACTGTGTGCAAATGAGAAGACAGATCTGATCTGAGGTGTCACTGAAACAACTGCAATACTGAATTGACCAACACTACCCTACTATCATCTCTCTAAGTTAACCATTTACCATTTGATTTTTTCCTGTATATTCAAAAATCTCAGGTTGTAAGAGCAGTTTATCATCATCTAGATATACCTACAATTACAAACCATTAGGAGATTTAATTTACCCGAGTTGCATTATTCATAAACACACCAAAGTTTCAACCCTACACTGGTTTTAACATTTGGAAGTTTTTAAAGCATAAAAATAAGATTCAGAACAGAGCTTCAAAACTATGAGTACTGCAAAAGAAATAATAAAAATTTACTGTTACAGGTAATATTCTAGTATAACCTTAAATTAAGAAAGGTCTGGTTCTCCTCTATAGTAAACATGCTAGTACTATATAGAAACCCCCAAACACACCAGGACTGACATCAGCTTTTTATCCTCACATGAGGAACCATTCATGACATCCTAAAAGCAGGAGCTGAAGAGTCAGAGGCAGGCTGTGCAGTACAGACACACATCACTGTCTTTTGTGGTTCCAGCATGTTCAGTGTTTTACCTTGAACACCACCAGCAATAGTCCCACTGGCTTTTAAGAGGAGTTATGTAGCTAAAATTCTCTAGCTGTCACTTAGAAAAAAAGAAGTAAGAGTTGCCCTAGGTATGAATTCTTTAAATACCTGCACAAACACTGCAGAGCTGGATCTGCTGTAGGGCCATCAGGTTATGGCTGAGGGGTTAGTTGCATCTTTTGGCAGAGGCTCAGATCTGTATGGGTTTTTTTCACAGGAAAGACTGCTTAATAAACACACTGTCTTCTCAAACACTGACCTGTTTATAGATGCACAGACCACTTGCTGGTGCTGAGTAAATAGCATTCCTGATACAGCTGCAGGAAAAGCTTTCATGAAGAGAAAATATTTTTCATATAGCTCGTGGAAATAATGAGAAGAAGCTGCAAAATATGGAGTAAGAGTCCATAGGAAGCCAATAGACATCCAGCTCAAGCCACAGAAAAATCATAGACTAGAGTTGGTGACCTCAACTGTTCAAAAATACATCTAGGGACCAACAAATATTGATTGTAGTAGACACATCAGTTGTGCAAAGGAATATTTTGGAAAATGAGACTGCAATAAACCTATTTTTTATTGTGCACTATGGCATGAGAACCAGATTTGTTCCTTCTGCTGACTGCCTATCAACCACTGGGGTGTTGCTTTACCTTGCCTTGCTTTTGTATCCTGAACTCTGAAAGAAGATACTGAAATTTCATTTCTTCGTAGTGGACCAAACTTGTAACAGTTGGACAGTGTCACTGAGACACAAAATTAACAGTTTAAAAAAAAAATAAAATATTAAAATGCCCAATGAAAAGCTCTTAGAAGTTTAGCATAAGCTGTAGCCACAGAGCTGGAATGACACTTCAGAACAGATGCCAAAAGCTTTTTGGAAACAGAAATGGCAGAGTTACTGGGTGCAGTAAGAATAATGCATCACTAAAGGAATGCAGCTCTTCACTGCTAAAACAATTTACAACCTATTTCCATTTCACACACACACACAAAGGCACGTTGTTTTCATTACAGGAAAATCAGCATTCATGTTTTTACCTTATGCTTCTTTCATAATATTTGCATTACAAAGTTTTCAGACTTGTACATTTGCGACCGTCCAACTCACGACACCTTTGCCCCCCTCCCTACAGATGAACAAATGTACAGAGGGGATTTATGGCACTCCAAAACAAAAGAGGGAAGCAGCTCTTTTAAGCACTTCAAACTGCAACCAGGCCCTGCTTTGGGTAAGGAAGATCATTGAGATGCAGGATGCAGCACAAAGAATTTACTTCAATATTTCTGTTTGCTTGGCCTCTTCTTGCCTCTGGCCTTTGCTGACTTGTTTTGATGGCAATACACGTAAGCTACCCAGTTCAGAGGAAAAGCACAATCATAGTGCAAGCCAAAGATCCATTAAGTCCACCCCTCAAATGCCCATGGAGACTTACAAAACCTGAATTTCATCTCCTCTGCATATCTTACTGCCTTCCCAAGGGCCAGGAACTCAGGGATTTTGCAGGTAGTCCATCCAGACTTACACTTTTAATGAGCTATGAACTCTCCAGTTCTTTGGGCATCACCACCTCACACACACTGAGGTGCAGAGCATTGACCCATGTTCTCTTTCTAGGAGCCATATGGAGCACAGCTATCCCATGATTAACAGGAAAGTTGGTCTCCACCTCACCTCCCTGCCTATAAAGAGCTAATTTAGAGTAATTACTTCAGATAAATATATACACACACACATAGAGAAGGGCTATTTTTTTTCCTGAGTATGTTTATTTGCACTTAGTGAAATGAATTTCATCCTTCATTGTATGGCTCAGTGACAGTAGAGTGATCCTTCAGAGCTGGCCCCATACACATTTTCAGCCTAATATACAATATTATTTGAGGAGTGAATTTTGGACACGAGCTGTAATCCCCCCAGCACTGTGAAGGGAAAATAAAGGCAATGATCTGCAGAACTGAAGACAAACTCTGCATGGACACCAAGATATGGTGTAAGGACATCCATGCTGATCTGATTTGGGGATCTAGTAATAAAAAATGGGTCTTTGACAACACAATAGATTAGCTCTTTAATTCTTTAACTCTTTTCTTCATTTGGCTTTGCTCCAAATGATCACCCACTGCACAGCACAATACCAATGCACAGTTACCTCCACACAGCCCTCCTGTCTCTCTCCAAAAACCTACTGACACAACTTGCATGCTCATTTTCCTGCTGTATTTCTGCTTCCATCCGACACTGCTTCCCAGCTCTTGAAAAAGGAATTACAAGGCAGAGAAGAATAGCTAAATGATTTCAGGAAGGCCAATGAAGTCTCCTAATACAGATCATCACCCAGTGCTCTGTTGGCTGCTGTGTGCTTGTTGTCTTTTAGTTACTGCCCTGAGAAGTCTTGACTTGAGGGCCAGTAAGTCATACCCCTCATTCACACACATGGAGCTCACTTCAGAGCCCAGCTGTGTTTCCACTCCCGTGCTCTGAACATTTTCTACAGCAAACTCACACACACACACAACCTGATCAATGATGCCATATTCCTTGTCAAAACAAAGTGTTCCAGTGATACTATAACATAGCCTATGCCCAGCTACAAATAGGGCTTCTTCAGAGATCCATGATCTTGCTTGCATTGCTGAGTTTGATTTGTTTGCTGCCTGACAGGTTAGGAATGGCAGTTCCCTGGTATGAACCAAGCCCTTTAGATCTGCACTAGGAAGCAAAAATGACAAAGTACCAGCTACAGTCATGCAGGGAGGTGACTGAAAGAAGCCTGGTGGAGGCTGCTGAGGGTAACAGTTCACTTGTCACTTCTCTACTAAATAACATGACCTCTACAACCCCACGTGTGTTCTCTTCAGGGAACAGAAAGAGGCAGAACAGCTGAGGGACTCTGCAGGCAGACTTCTGCCAGTTTGGAGTGCCAGAAGAAACGTGCACCCGGAAGGGATTTGGTAAATGATGCGTAGCTTGGATGTGTGCGATGCCATGCCACGTCCCAAGCTGCCAAGGAGACAATTCAATGTCAGGATGTGTGTTTGTGCAGTGCTGTCACTCAGCCAAATTAACTACACTTAACAGTGATGAAGTACTGCACCAAAAAAAAAAAAAAAGCCATCTGACTACTCCAGAGCTAACTCAGGTACCTTGAAACACTGAATTATTCTAGAGCATAGCAATATACTCACAGAGCTCATCACATGCACAAAAAAAAAGGCAAACTTACAAAGTAAGTATAATACAGATATACCAAGATATGATAAGAAATTTCCTTGGTGTGTTGTACCAAGGAGCAGAGAAGTAATTCTGCATGCACTGAACAGCACTGGAGTCAGAAAGAGTGCCTCAGTGCATTTTCTGACAGAGAAGAATCACGATACAGCATGCAGCTGCAGCAACCAAGTGCACATTGTTTTTAAAATTCATTAAGAAACGTCTGAGGCATTAACAGTCTCCGTGGCAGCTTCTGAACAGGTTGCAAATTAACATCCCCCAACCACTTGCCACTGAGCTCCTTGCCACTTTGCAATCTTCACTGCCTAGTGGGATTGTGAAGAACTAGAGCTACGTCCTGTCTTCATTTTCCAATTGTTCCAATATCTGTGTCTCTTACCCCTCTGGCAGGAATGGATTAGCACTGTTACACTTGGCATTCTCCACTCAACCACTGGAACCTATTTAAGTGCATCAATACAACCACTGTATCTATATGCACATAAGCACTTAAGAAATATATGTATGTTGGATCTCATCAGCATCTCCCAGATGCATTTGAAAGTTAGAAGTTGACAGCACAGATACAGAGATTTATAAGAGGTATTTATAACTGAAATTTCAGGATGATAGGGAGAGGTGGGAAATGGACACAGCAAAAGGCACACCCTACACTAGGTTTTTGCCCAGAAGGGATATAGAAATCTTTAAAACAAACAAACAAAACAAAACCCAAAATCCACAAGAAGCAAAACCTAACCACAAGTAATTAAACTAGAAAGAAAAAAAAAAAGAAAAAAGCAAAATTAAATAACTGCACAATTTTGGTATGCTCCAAAAAGCCTCTGAAGGAGGCAAAGACCCTGAAGAGACAATATGAGTTGAAATGGTTAATATTTGGTAAAGCTGTAAGCAGCTGAAGACAAAAGCCTGTAATAGGAACTGTCAGGCATCTTAATAGGCAGCAGTATAAGCACCACCTATAATAAATGAGGGAGGAACAGAAAAAGAGAGTATAAACAAATTAAGCATAGCCTAGAAACTTCAAACAAGTGTCTCACTTAGCTGAAAATAAGATTTTTCTTGCTAACAAGTAAAGGATTTTTACATGACATATTGAGAAGTATATCTCTCTGCAGTGCTGGTCTATCTCAGAGGTAGCGTAAGTACAGAACCATGTAATGTGGCTGTTACTATGGAAACAACTCCTTTTCTGAGGAAAATCAGAAGGTATAAGTTAAGTAAAATCCCAAATAATTTCTTGTGACACGGGTTGGACATGTTGTTAAACTGCACCCTTAACTCAGTGCATGCAATTGCTGTCAATTCTCCCCTAGCTCTACATGTTTCACATAGAAACCAGCAACGCTAATTTTTCCTCACATTAATTGAGGTAATATATCCTGGGTATGCAGTACAAATTTCTTCACCTCAGCAGTATATGTAGAACAGGCTAAGATGGGCTCTGAGGATCCCTCTGCTAAAAGATGTACCTTCTTCACGCCAAAATCTGTCTTATCTACTGGTGAGGTAGCTACAGAGTCCCAAGGGCAGAACTTTCCACCTTTCATGCTGAGCAAAGAAGGAAAAAAGGTTGAAGTGAAACAGCATGTCAAGCATAAGGCAATTTGTGTTTGTTTTCATAAATAAAAATGATTCTAAACAGACATTTCAGTGTAAGAAAACTGAGTAGAAAGATGTAGAGAATTGCTAAGATTTGCTGTTACGAATTCCTCTCTCCCAACTGCTGCCAGCACCCCCTTGACTCTTACTTTGCCCTTCTCTTAGTTCTGAGTCTCCAATGTCCAGTCTCTCCAAGAAAGCCCAATGATGAACTGTGAACAAACACTGTCACATGTCACCTCTGTCAGCACTATTCCCTGGGCTTCAGGTTACCACGTGCTCTTCCCTTACCCAGTTTGCCAGCCAGGAAGAAGATTAAAGAATTATAGGGAATTTCAAATCCATTGCTGCCTCTCTATATGAAAATCAAAGTATGAGCACTGCCTCTTTTCTAAGTACTTCTCCTCAATGTAAAGGTTATGTTCAGCCAACTGTGAGACACAAACCCTCCCACGTGGCTTTGGGGGGCCAGTTGCTTTGTCAAGAGTCTGTTACTGCTCAGTACCTGGAAAGCTGCTTGCAGTAATGAGTATGTAAAACTAAAACAACACAGAAAGAAAAAGGAAAAAGGAAAAAAAAAAAAAAAGAAAAAAGGTTGAGTAATTCTGAATAATACATAAATTGAAAGAAATTGTCATCTGCTAGAAACTTTCTGCACAAACAGAAAAAGGGGCTTCAGTAATTCATCAAATGAGCTATTCACCATGAATTATTCACTTAGTTTTACTACTAAGGCTTCCATGTGCTTCAAGTCACGCAAATCTGATAGGGAGCTAGAAACCTGGGAATCAGGGTTGTGAAGGTCTTGCCTGCTCTTATATTTTCTAAGAGAGGAAATGAAGTTAGAATAATTATATTTTTCTGTTTTTATCTTGCCTATTAATCTCTTGGCTGGATTACTGAGGGATGCAGTATCTCTGCTTTGCCCTTTCAGTGGCCCGTTGCCTCTGGAAGTCACTAAGGGGGATTTTTCCTTTCAGCTGTACTTTACTCTTTGTGAACAGAGTCTCTGACGATCAGAGGAGTCCAGAAGTAAGTGGAAGTGCCTGTGGATCAGAAGACTTGTTTTCAGGATGGTACCCATAGTCATGAAAGCAAACAGTCCAAAGAGAAACAGCTTCAAGAGAACTTTGATGCTAGTGTAATAAAGAAGGGAGAGAAGAAGGAAGAAGAGAAGCAAGAGCCACCTAAGGAACAGAATGAAATGGCAATTAAGATGCAAGAAGCTGGAATGGAGAATCCCCTGTCCTTGAGTTATCATTTAAAAAAGAAAGGGGCAGGAGTTGCAAAAATACACCAAGATCAGAGAAAACCCTCTAAATGTGCTATTCTGATAGAAGACAATGATGTCTTCCAAGGGTCTGCAGACAGTACAGAACTATACCTGAGAAAAAAAGGCTCTTCCTTGGTCCCCAGAGGTCTCCTCCCTGAAGCAGCTGTAGAAGGCATCCTGCTGCCACAAACAGAGCTGCAGGTAAGTATAACAATCTTTCATGGCTGACAACAGCTTAGTCACACATTTTACTGTGTTCAGTGCAGCATCATCTCCATTTGCTGAAGCTCTAGAGAGCAAGCTCAGTGAAACATTCTGTGCACATCAAGCCATCCTCATGGTTCAAAACAAACACTCAAACACCCTAATATCCAACTGGATTGTCCCAGCCTGAGTCCTGTGGTTGTGCACTACCATAGAAGGCTCCAAAGGTGCCCAAAACCTGAGTGGAAATGGATTCTGAGCTGAGCATTTCATCACAAGAGAAGCATATGGGTAGAGTATTCGGGTGGGTATCTGTCAAATCTGATGTATTTTCCCTGCTCTGCAATAATGCAGGGTACAGTGTAGCGTAAAGCTAGGAAATAAAGATGCAGGATTTTTATTACTTGATAGTTGTTAAGGTTAATAATAATGAGAAATACCTATATTTAAGATGTCAATGAGACTGTGAAATGCCAAGCTGAGCAGTTTAAACACGTATTAGTTCTACTTGCGAACTTACAAAAACATCCTCACCGGAAAAAAAATCAAACCAAAATGACTATTGACTTGGGTCCCTGGAAAATGTGCTGGAATGTGATAGCTTAAAATGAGAAATGTCTGGAGCACACTTGCCAATAGTGATGGAAAGACAGACAGATAAACCTGAGATAAACCAAATCTGAACCGAGTGGATGTAAGACCATCAATGTCTACGATTAACTTCTTTGATATCTATGCACTAAAGAACAAACACACAGTAATCCAGCAAGGAATGCTGAATTCCTTCCATTTCATAGGACTGCTGGAATTAATTCAGCGTGCACCAGGAGCTCAGACTCACATTTACTTGCTCTCAGCCACCCACTCTCCTGACAGTGGGGTTTAGATTCAGGGATGCAACCCATGCTAGTTTTAGCCCACAGAATGGTAGGGGTTGGAAGGTACCTCTGGAGACCCTCTAGTCCAACCCCCTCTCCCAAAGCAGGCTGCCTAGATCAGGTTGCATCCAGGCAGGTTTTGAAAGTCTCTAGAGAAGGAGACTCAACAGCATCCCTGGGCTGCCTGTTCCAGTGCTGTCACCCTCACAGAAATGAAGTTTTTCCTTCATGCACTTCCCACTGCTGCCAAGCTTCTGATGTAATAGTAAGCAAGGTTAAGAATGAATGGGCTGTTTCAGACCACCAAAACTCTGATATAATAATAATAATATTAAAATATATAGTAACATTTTATGTGTTCTCAGATGCACACATGGATTGTATCTCACATCATTCTGCATTTTAGTGTGCTTCATTCATTCCCTTTCTGCCCTGCCTTTGTATCTCCCACAAAATTCTGCAGGACTAAGTTAACTGATGAAAATATGGAAAACGTTTTCCAGTATCTGCTAGGCCAACTGAAAATGAAAGTGTTTACAAATATGCCTAGAAAGCAGACACCACCATATATTATCAGAAAATAGCATTACTGAGGACTAGAAATAATATTTTAGTGTCAGTCTTAAAAAAATTTTGACATCACTTGTCTAAGCAGAAAAAACTCTCCACACCATTATCTAAGAGGATACTTAAGTACTGGCTCAAGCAGCCTGATGCCAGACAAAAGGAAGGTGAGGAACTGCTGCTATAATGGGATTATTTATAAGCCCTGAGATACTTTGTGCCAGACCTGGCACTCAGCACCAGAGCCTGGCTTATTTTCAACATTTGTTTCAACAGGGGTGTCCCAAGTCACAGGAGATCTTGCTGTTCTTAACGGTCGCCAGTGATAATTATTATTCTAGAATACAGCTCCCACTTGAACGTATCCTTATATTCTCAGCATTTTTCCCACAAGTTTTACATTACTCCTAAGAGTTACAATAAAAACATACCACAGGAAGACCCAAGACACCATTAGCATGCAGCAACAGGCTGACAGCTACTTTGTCTTGAGGGTGGTGGTTTGTGAAGGAGTACAGTTTTGCTTTATATCATAAAAGAGGTTTTGTAGCAATGTTTATTCCACTTTTCCTGGCAGACACTGTAAATAAACCTCATTCTCATTCAAGTGCCACAGTCCATCAGTTGGCAAACGCTGTCCTGCTTTCAGAAAGAGCTGCTGACCACCAGATGGTGGGAATGCAGAGTTTCCTCTCTACCCACCCCAGGCTGCTCAGTCCTGCCCTGAAGGAGATGTGCCCATGGCAGAGGATGCCATCACTCCTGTGACAGTCACAACGTGGGCCACGGTTTGCAGCATCCATCAGTACCATCAGTACATTGGCAGGTTACCAGAAGTACGAAGACCCTGTTCCTATGGACTTTTTCATAAGGATGATCTGGTTTTATTTCAATAAGGAGAACTGCAGCCATGGCCAGGATGCTCGGGGGGAGCTAGAAAGCTGCCAGTCCCTCAGAGGTGCTGCCATACAGCAGTGCCTGCTGCGTGGGGCTGGGAAGGGTTGGCAGTCTGAGTGCTCAGGGTCCATCTGCTGCTCACAGCACTACCAACCAGCCGGGTTCCTGCACCAGGGCTGCAGTGTTTGCTGTTCAAATACACTGCATCCCTACCACTTCATGCTGATTTCTAACCTCTGCCTTTTCAGCACTCTTTCCGTGAAAGGCAAGGCAAGAAATGACTCTCAGAGCACAGCCTTTCCTTCCCTGCACCAGAGTTTGGGGGAGGGCAGAGGGGAAGACTGTTATTGATGGCTGCAACCACTCACTGGAGAAGGTTCTACGTCTAGATTTGAATATGTAAATAACCTGGTTTGCAAGAAAAACACATCTCTCCCCGCCACATATTTAATTTCCACTTGCTATGCTCTCCCCCATGCTGCTCTGCATCTCTTTAAGTCTTCAATTATTATCAGTGAATCAGTCAGTGTACACCCCGACTGCACAGGGATCTGCAGCAGTGTCACACAAACACTCATGCCTCCAGTTCAACTAGACTGTTTAGATCATTATGACAGATATATTATTGTTTTTCCTTAATTATAAACATTGCTCTTGAACACCCTTTGTGACCCAGTCCCTAGATTACATTGTGCAACAGAACTGCTGACGTTAAGGTGAAGAGCTCAAAGGGACTTGTTTGGTTTTTTCCTGAGCTGAGGAACACCGAATGCTTTAAAAAATCCTCAGTATAATAAATGTCAATGGCCACAGATGGCTAACAGACACTGATTTAAAGAACAAGGGAGTAATTTGAGCCCTAAAACACTCTATGTGCAGGATTTTGTGAGACAGAAGTGTTCTGATGAGTATGGCTCCATTTTTAAGCCCCTTAATCACCATCTGAATCTTTCAGCTGATTTTGCTGTGTTTTACATCCCAGACTACAATAACCATATAGCCAGCAGAGCTAGCTCTTTAAATCAGTGTCTGTTAGCCTTCCAACCCGAGACTCCAAAGCATTAACAGCGCAGACAACCCTGGTTCTGATCTTCACTAGTGCAGTTTTAACCCCAGCCTCCAAAGCACTGGAAGCAGGTGGATAGAACCAACTGGTGGTTGTTATGAAGAGAAACAGCTCCTTGCAGCACCTGTTCCTGCACCAGGACAGGTACTTCAGAGCAGTACTGGAAAGAACAGGATCAGAAGTGACACACATCTCCTTTATTGTGCAATTGGAGATCAGAGAGATCAGTTTCCTCAATCATTTGCATCGGTATTATCTTGGATTGTACACACAGATCAAAACCTACAGTTGGATCTGACCTTATAGCTTCTGGAGTCTGCAGAGCCCCAAGAGCTTGTCCTGCCCGTTGAAGCACCCCCAGTTGAGTATCATACACATCATCATTAGACCAACAGGGGTGTATGTGCCTATCATTAGTGACCAGAGCAAGTCTCATACAGAGAGAACTTCACTAAAAGAGAGTATTTTAAAGCACAGCAAGACTAAGGGTAAGATTGGGAGCGAGGGGGAGGGCTGGGAAAGGGGAGGTGAGAAAGCAAGAGAGAGAAACACACACTGGACCAAGTAGTGCAGAAGTGTCCTGGAGGACACACAGGGCATTCCACCTCTTGGAAGGGAGAGGCACTGAGGAAGAGCAAGCTCTAAGTCAGTAAAAGCAAAGCATGAAGGATGTGTGGCTTAGATGTTAAACTAATGCTAAATAGTACCTTACATTTCCCCTTTGTCCCTCAGCACATCAGATGGGATGACAGAGCAGGGAGGCTGCAGGCTGAAGCACAGGGACTGCTTAGCAATACACACAATAGCAAAGGGCAGGGAAAGAGGGACCATCACATTCAATTGAAAGGATAAGAAGAATTTAGAAAGACAGAATGTAATTACTTAAACTGGAGCCTTGCCAGGATTCTAGAGATATCAACCTTGCTGTAAAGACCTTTAAGAGGTAAAATACCAGGTACAAAAGAAGACTGGTAAGATTATATATTGAAGTTCCGAGAGCACAAAAAGAAAATGCACTGCAGAGGAAGAAAGCAAAGCTGCACAAGAGGTTAAACTAAATAACAAGAAATTTTCAAATGAATTAAGAACATGAGGTCAGTGAAGGAGACAGTATGACAATCCTCTAAGAGGCAGAAACTATAATTTATTCACAAGAGGGGGGAGAAAAGCAGTAATTCAAAGTGTGCTGGAGCCAAGAATCCAAGTGTAAAGTTCAAAAATGACACATTCTGTCAGAGGAGCTGGAAAGAAACACACTACACCAGGTCAAAACAGTAACACGGAGGAAATGACTTGGAAAAAAAAATCCAGTAGATCATAACTGTTTTTAACTAAAACCTTAGGTATAACAGGCAGCTGTGAAGCAAGTCATGATGGGAATGAGGCTGTAAATAAACCTGTAGGTTCCTACTAGGGAAACTTCACAAATTAAGCACTGCAACGGAGGACAGAGGTCAACAAGAGGCATTTCTGACTGTACAGAGTAGACTAACAGAAGGCTAAAGTGCCAAATCTCCACTCTGAAGAATAGAAGGTAAAAACCAAGCTTTCCAGCAAACTACCATTGTGTTACATTAATCAAAAGAGATGCAGAACATTTAAAACATACCAGGGAAAGTCAGCAAAGGGAAGTGAAAATCCAGTATCTTTCTGGTACACAGTTTGCCCCCTCCAGTAGAGTAATACTATGTTAACATGACCAGGTATTTTGCAGAAAGAGGGGACCAAAAATCCAGGATGAAATGATGAATTGATCCTGTCTTGACCCACATTGTGTTAGAGTCAAAAAGGGGTGGGGGGGAGGCCAAGGAGATTTCAGGCAATCGGGTAAAACACACAGGTCCCTGGCTGGGAGAGGAGGGCAGACAGGAGGAACCAACCATAACCATACATGTAGGGAACTGCCCCAGCTGCAAAAAAAAACATTTCCCATCTCCCCTGTATTTTTAAGAAATAGATCATATAAAGAAAAGATGCATTTGTGCTTATGAATAGGAAATCAATCATCCCAAAAGGGGCTCTTTTGGATAAGCTAAGTGGCATAATGAGTCTGTCAGCACTTTCTCACTAAAGAGTCCTTTTGCTTATCTTCAAGGCAATGCAAATGTCTTTCAAGCAACAGAAATCAAAATAATAATAATAATAAATATATTTGACTATCTCCGTTTTCCACATAGCTGTATATTCACAGCTCAGAAAGGTATTGTTATTTAAGACCTCACTGGCACAGAGACTCACCCAAAAAGGAACCTATCACCTCTCTCATTTAGAAGCCAACTGATTTTGCACAGGGTAAAACAAATAAGGACTTGGAAATGCAGATGGTGAATCATTCAATTAGTTTTAGCTTTGCATTGCAGCGGCTAAGAAATTTTGATCAATATAGCAAACACTCAGCTTTCTAAACATTTCATACAAAGCTGAACATTTTTCTCCTTGTCACACAGAATTATCTTAATTATTGTTTCAAGGAACAGCTTTACACAGAATCATCTAGCAGCCCAAAACGCTGCTCAGAAACTCATCACTGGAATAATTTATGACTTTTTTTTTCTTCCTAACATCTTGGGCTTGTTTGATATGCTTGCCATTTCTCGCTGACAGGGAGGTCGATTAAATCACATTTATATTGTAAACGTATGCATTGCTTTTTACCCTAGGCGGTGGATGAAGAGATACAGAGCCCCCTGGGAAAAGCAAGCCAAGCCACTTTCATATTGCAAATTTCTGCTCTTCGGGAGAAATGAATGGTTGCCAGGGAGAGCTGGGAATTACTCGAGGATGCAAAATGTTATTTTAGAATCCTTTTGAGAGAGGTTTTTCTCTCCCCACCTCACCCTTCTCACATCTTCTGCTAATGCAGCTCACATCAGTTTCTATGCAAACACTGGAGGAATGCACTTCACCAGCATTCTTCAGAGGATCTGTATCAATCAGGCCTCTGCCCTGCCTGCAGAAAGCAGGCCACTTCTTGGTTTTCAAAGGGAGAGGGGAGAAGGGATTTGGAACATTTTTCCAAAGCATTATGTCTCCCAAAGATCACTGGAGATGAGGAAGGTCACCACATGTTGAACTGAAAGAAAGTGCAAAAAACTGGGGAGGGTAAAGGTCATTGCTCAGGGCCATGGAAAAATGGGGCTGTGGTATCATTAACCTAACAGAACTAATTAGGAAACATTCAGCTTTTATAAATTATGCAAAGCACTCGACTGACACTTTTTCAGATTTCTAGCAATTAGGAAACATTTACAGCAACAGTGCAACCTAATAAAGCAACCCTTTCATATCAGGGCATCTTCCCAGAGAGACTTTCACAGCTACAAGTGGGAGAAACAAGTAAAATTACCTGAAAATGCTTTATGGCAACTGTTTCATCTCTGACCTGAGACCAACAAGAGCATGTTGGTATTTCCTCCTCACTTAACAGAACAGCAAAGAGTCAGGCTGTCAACCAACTCAGTAAATAACCCACTGTACAACTCTGAGGGCTGCTCACTAGTTTAATTATGGCAGAAGATTCGTTTGTCTGATTTAACCTGAAGAATATATACCTTGCCATTCGGGGATTATGTAACCTGGGGGTGAAATCCTGCAGGGGAATCCCAAAACTAGAGAGCTTGGACATGTTAATTTTATCACCATTAAGCATCCTCAAATATCAGCTTGTTTCTCTGCTTAGTTTTTGGAGGGCTTACATGAACAAAGTGTTGGAAAAAAAATTAAATGCTCTAACAACAAAAAAACCACAGAGAGACAAAAAGAATCCAAGCTAAAGCAAACCTTTAATTTGGGAACACTCAGCAAAAGGATGACATCTTTGCAACATAGAAAACATCCACATTCTTTAGCTCTATATAGTCTGTATCTGGTTTTGAAACAGAGTTTGTAATACAAACCAGATCTTTTTCCTCCTCCCCTCAGAGAAAAGGACCAAGCAGAATATATGAAAATATGAATATATGAAAAATGAAACGTGGGGGGCAGGTGGGTGGGTAGGGGTGGTGGTGAGAGCAGAACAGGGGACAGAGAGATGACAGTGATCAGACAGGAGGAAAAGGGGAGGTAAGGATCAAAGTCTCATGCAAGTCAAAAGGTATATAAATTCAACTACCTCTAGTATTTCAGGGGGCTAAGGAGATATGCAATCCTGCCTTCACATCTTCTGTTTGTAATGCTTTCAAGAGTGACTTGCACTGAGATTCAAAGCCTGCTGAAGTCAGTGGAAAGATTCTCTCCACTGATCTTCAGATGTTCTGTAGGAAATACATCCCGATTTGGCTACAAGGTACAGTGCAAAGGACTTTACATCTAATCAGGGAGATTCAGCTTGTGAGCAGTGGGAGATAAAGCCTGACAATGAATTCTGGTATGCTAAAGTTTTTGGAAAGAAGCACAGAACATAATTCAGCAGAGAGTTTTCTTGTATATCATCCATCATTTTTCCTCCCATGAACTGTCCAGTCAAAACTACACACCATATGCCTGAAGATAACAAAAGTTCATGCATGCACGTTCCTGGTGCTTTTCCTCTTCACAAAAACAACGAGCTCACAACAATATTTGCAAAGCTCCCATGGATTTGGCAGTGGACTGGATAAACTTTCAAGGTCCCTTCCAGCCCCTGACATTCTATGAGATTTCTACTAGAATTTTGCCAATATTTGGACATAACTCCAATACTTGTGCAAATGTAATAAAAAGGTTCTCTGGAAACCTTTTCATATTTTTAGTGTAGAGACGCTGCCATGAATCAGAATGTGCTGTTCACACATTAAATTAATGCTTTTACATGTTTTAGTGCTACTGTTACTATATAAACCAGGAAAATACACTATATCATTCAAAACTATTGCAGAGACACCATGAACAACATCTCGAATAGTATAATTCGGCGTAGTCAGATACTTTTAGTGAAAGCACAGACAGCAGAAAAAGCCCCAGGAGAACATGGTTCATGGATTTTATTTCTGATGCTGCCACTCACCTGCTCTGCAACTGTGGGAAAACAACAACTTCCTAATTCAATTTCTACTTTTCTTCATTGCTACTTATGTGCATTAGGCAATGATGATTGGTTTAGCTGGGGATCAGCAAGCACTCCTATAATCCAGGTAACGCTGAAGATAACAAAGGACCTTCAAAACTAAGTTAAGTTTCATGGCATGATTTCTGTGCTATTGAAGGCTGCACACTACCACGGCAGGTGTGAGCAGCAGTCATTGGCTGCTGCATCATGACAATCCTGCAAAGACTGACAGATACTGGATAGCAGGATTTGTAATCAGAATTCACCCAAACTTCCTGCAACTAGGGTTTAAAAGACAGTCAAGATAGGGAAACAAAACAGAGGAGACAGAGCCAAAAGAAGCCAGAAGTGTTTCATTGCATCCACTCTCTGTTAACACCAACACAGACAACTTCCACGGCTGGCTCTGGCTGTTAGTGGATGACAAAGGAATGTTGCTCCACTAGCCAAAAAAGTTTAAGACTCGAAAAGTCTTTGAGTAATGCGACCATTTAGGAGTTCATCCAGCAATCCTTTTTGTCTTGGGTAGTTCCCAGTACAAGTACAGGAACGAGGACCATTTGCTCACATAAGTAAAAGCTGCCTTTGCCTGGTCCCTCATTAGCACAGATTCACCTGTCCTTTGTTTTCAGCTTCTGGGTGAGAGGAAGAGTTGTAAGTTGTCTTCATTACAGCCCTCGTTATGACTTGCTACAAGAACAAGATACCCTACTTGTAAGACAGATGAGAAAGGCAGCAGCATCCTGGAGTTTCCTGACCTTTCCAACATTTTCTATTTTGACTTGCTGACCATTCCATCTGCTTGATGCACACTGCAGGCAAGAACACAATAGTCGTGCTTGACAGCAACCAGAAAAGTTAACCCATTACTATAAAACCATGTAAACTTATTAACAGCCTTAGTCAGGGCCTGTCCTGACTCCTGCTGAACTGCCAGGGCTTGGTTTGCTTTCGTATTAACAGAGGAGCAGGCATTTTAATGAAGATAGCAATATCTCTGAGATCTCCTTCACAGATCAAGCTGCTTTTGTGCAAAAGCAAAGATGGATTACTGTGCTGGGCAACGCTCTGCAACAAGTGACAAATCATATGTAATTCCTCTGATATTCATTATCATAACACTAATTCATCTGGCATTAAGGAAGGAATAATATGCAAGCCTGCATTCTTCCTTTTGCCATTTAGTACAAATCTTTAATAGCCTTTGACAGGGTTTTTTTTATCAGAGATTCCCAGATACTTCCATATACAGTGTCACTAATATCTCAAGCACTTGTAGAACTTGAACTGAACACTAGGGCATAGAGCTCAGCACAAAACCTGGCTTTCTGGATTTCCCTGCAGCACTGGCACAAGGTAACATCATCATTCTCACTGCCTCTAGAAATCCCTGCTGAGCACAAAAGCCTGGAAAACTGGAGAAAAGAACAGCCACAAGTTGGCCATGTACATCAGGAAAGGTGAGAGAGACTGATGGAGGAATTTGTAATTTTAGGGACAAGACAAATAGCTCTAACATTGACCAGAGGTATAGATTAAATGGGTGCATTTCCCTAAATAAAATAGCAATTTCTTTCAGCAGTATGACAAAATATTATGACAAAAAAGATGTCAGATTAAAGATCTATGCACATCTGCTTCCCCTACAGAGTGGCCATGCCATGGAAGCTATCTGAGAAGGGGAAACCTCTCCAGACAGACACAGCCAAGGGCCAAGGACAGGAAGGGGATGGGTAGAGGAACAGTAAGAACTCTAAGGATAGACTAGAATAAGGAAAAAAAACCCCACAAAACAGAGAAGTTTGGATTCAGATATTTGAGAATCTAAAGAGTAAGAAATGGAGGTGCAACAAAATCCAAGCAACAAAAAACAATGGGCAACAGCCTGTTACTTGGGCTTCTTAAAGTTTGAGAAAGCTATGTTTCTAATTGCTCTTTGCCTAACTACTATTCTGTATAAGTAATTCCAGTCATAAGGAATTAATAATTCATAAGCAATGAAGTTAAAATTAATTCTCCCATGTCTAATTTTCTTCTTTAAAAAAAATACATAATACACAGTGGAAATGAAAATGGCTCAAGCTGTTTTACACTGGTTAAATGTATTCATGTTTTCTATAGTGCACACTCTCTCTTTGTATGAGAACTGTTAAGTCTTATTAATATTATTATTTAATAAGATTAGTAAAAATTAAACTCTGCTATTAAAAAAAACCCTGAAACATGTTTCTTTTTGTTTACAGGTAATTAGGTAATCTTAAAACATCACACAGAGAAAGAAATTAATTAATGGGGGGGGAAACTAGGGAGAAAATGAGTGCTACTGCATGAGTAACTATTAAAAGGCACATTGTGTTTCTTCACGTTTTAGTGAAATAATAGTATGTGAAGTACAGAGAATTTAAAACATTCAGTATTTTCCAAGGCATTAACCAGACTTCCTATAAAGGAAACCACTTGAATCTTGGTTTACAAATGAAGAAATTGAGAGATTGTGAGATTTTGCCAGAAACATTCCAGGTACAGCAAGTGTGAGATACATGCAAGGCTGCAATGCAGAAAGTCCTGGTACTAAGCAAGATGCCACTGTAGCTAATCTGCAATTATCTAAGGGACTAATTCTTCTGTGGCACTTTCTGCTTCTCTGAAAAGCCCTGGACACCTGAGCAGTGTTGGAGTATGCAACTTACTGATGCTTAGCATGCAGCAGATGAAGTGTCTATAGAACTGCTGAGGGCTTCATTCTGATTTCACCTAAAACACCCCAAGTTGGATTTAAGACAAGACTCTGCCCATACTCACAGCTTAGGAAAGAAGGATTCATATGAAACAAACCAGCTACTCAACACATGCCAAAGAATAAACATGTGAGGGCAGCAGAAGAAATGGAGAGAAACAGCTCTGAGCAGAAGATCCAGGAAGAACTTCTGCAAATACATGAAGCACTCAGAAAAATCACTGAACTGAAAACACTGATTAGGCAAAAAAACACTCAGGCCATTCTGAGTTAAAGGACTAAAATGATTCATTAGTAACAGACCAGCCATTTACATACTGGTGAGCAGACAGGATCAATTGAAACTGCACTAAGACTAGATTCCTTCTACTCTTTCAACTTCAATCCAGAGAAGCACATAACTCTGTGTTTAGCCATCAGTGCACAGTCATGATGATTTGTACTCCTGAAAAACTCCCTGGATGCTTAGAAGTGATACAGGCTTGAGCTCTTGGGTATTCAGAGTGCTCCAAAAGCTTCAATCATCATACTCTGGTTTCTGTGTTGTTTTTGTTTGGTTGTGTTTTGGTTTTTTCTTCATTGGGGTGGAAATAGTGACAAGAAAGCCAAGAAGTATCCCAGCACCTAAGCCTGGCAGTAACATCTCAATCACCAAACACAAGCAGGGATTTATTAAATTGCTCTGTCAGTTGAATATCTGTAGTCAACTGACATTAAAAGGTGATACCAACATGTTGAAACAGCACTAAATACCTGTATTTCCCACTGAAAAAAACATACTAGAGAATCCAGTGTGAGAGGGTCATCACTTATGTCAAAATGCCATGTTAAAGAGTGTTCAAGAACTTGCACATTAATAACTCCACACCCCTGTGGAACACCCAGATTCAAATTAAAGATAAAACTAACAACAGTAACTCATTAGGCTGTCAGAGAAAGTCTGTGATGTTAACAGATTAGAACACAAAGCCATGTAAGTGCCTGAATGATATGAAAGGCATCAGAATGCAGAGCATAAGGCAAATAACTTAATATTAAAAAATATATCATTGCTTCACTCATCAGCTTTGTAACTAGAACTAGATGAAGAAAAAAAAGTGGTAAAAAATAAAATAGACACGCCTCACGTCTTCATATTGCTTGTCAGACACTGCTTTTCATCTAACATTTTGCTATTTACTATTATTAACATGCCATTTGTGCTGGATCATCCTCAGTAGAGACAGTAAATGTCAGTTTTTGCCTCAGACCTTTACCTTCTTGCTATGAAACCCCAGCCAGTTGGTCACACTGATTTGAAGAAACACAGAAATAGTCACATGGTCTTGAAAAATCATTTTCAGTATTTTCTCCTCTATTACTTCAGTTAACTTTATTAATTACAGCATTTTTTGTTCCTTAATAACTTTTCTACTGCAGAATTAGAAATGTAATGTTCAAAACTAGTAAAATGGTACAAAATTACAAGTCCACTTTTGGCTGTCAAACACACTGCAGATATCAACATATTTTCAAGGGATTTTGCTCTTCTGGTACCATTAATTTAGCAGTTCCTGCCAGGAAAAATTCCCATCAGAAGCACCTACAATGCTGTATATAATTTTCAAGATAGTGCCTGCTGGCTCCCTAATCTAGAAGTGAGTTTTTGAAATTCTGATAAGATATTTTAGCTTAGGCAAGACCATCTCCTCCTCCAAGGCAACCAAGAGAGTGTTTTCTTAACCCCTTCAGTGCTGCTAGGCTGCTCCCCTATCTCCTGACCCTGCCCTTCCCAAGAGAGGCTGCATCCAAATCCATCACTATCTGAGGATTCATTCCCTGGCTATATTTCCTAGGTCTACCTGGTGGAAGTCTATCAGCATTAGAGAAGTTAATTAGTCAACTGAGAGCTGGAATCTCACCAGGCTAATTTTTGCTGTCAGGGATAATGATAGATTTTTCAAGCCTTAAACCAACAATTGGTGCAAAAGATCAACTCACTAATGATTGTCAATTAGTCGTGTGACTGTTGACTTCATTTTTCTGCCTTTGAAAAACATGTCATTCTCATTCAACAACAGCCCACGCCACCTGTATTTTGCAGCTGTGAAAATACAGATATTCCAAATAAATCCCCAGAGACACCAGAGCTCAATGTTTTTTGGTAAACAGTAAATACCTTATCATTGTAATGTTATTAACTGTGTTCATTTGTCTAGAAAAACACGGTGCAGCATTCATAGCTGCAGAATAATCTAAACATTTCTGACAATAAGCTAAATCATTCATTAGAATACCTTATAGCTATCTTTACACAAGAATTTAAAACAAGGCTTCAGTGCAGGAATTGAAGGGTACCTCAAAAAACATGTACAAGTCACCTCCAATAAACGTAAGGATGTCACACTCTAGAGTTCCTATGCTCATGTTCATGTTTCTCATGGTAGCAGTAGCAGAGGTGGTGGAGAGGCTCTATAAAGGAGGGCAACACTTCTCAGAAAGCAAGAAAATAAAGTAACCTAAAAGAAATTTACCTTGAGCTCAACTCAATGCAGCCTTTAGCTCAGCAAATGTTTTCTTTCCTAGGGAAGAGCAGAGTTCAAAGCATCACCCGACCACATCATCTCAGCATCCACAAGCCAGAAAGCAATGGCAACTTCTGCAAGTCTTCTGGATAAATAAAAGTATGTTAATCTGAATCAAATGGAAGCTTCTGCTCCCACACAAGTCCTCAGAATGGTACAAAGTTTCCCTTGCACTAATTTGAGGTGGGTCTCAAAGTGGAAACAAAACAGTAGCTGGGCCTCCATTCCAGCCCTGCCACTGCCATCCTACTAGCAAAAGCACCAGCTGAAAGGATTCAGGATTCTGAATCTTTTCAGCCACTTGGATCAACCTACCACCCTGTCTGTCCTACACCTCCTACTGCTCTTCCTCAACACTTCTCTCTTCCACTCCCTATGCGTTTCTCTAGTTTTTCATCTGGTGGTCATAAACAATCTCTTGCCTGTGTTCCAAGCTCTTGCTCCAAAGTGTGCAAGTGCTAAAGATCTGGTGATTCTGAGTTCACGACTGGTACAACATCATTCTGAACAAAAGCTAAAGCAAAATTACAATGAAGAAAAAAGGTTATTGTCTCAATAGAGATGACCTGGCATAAGAAAACTCACTCTGAAAAATTCAAGTCTGTGGACACTATATTTTAACATAAAGCAGCATCTAAGAAAAGATGAGGTTATCTCAGAACCAAGTGCTATGCTTTTATTTACCTTTATAAAAACAACAAGGATCCACTCAGTACAGCAATTTAGATGTGCAAAATACAGAAGAATATATATTTTTCAAATGATAAGCTTTGGAGGTTTGGTATTTCATCAGCAGCTTCTGAGCGTCATCAAAACACAAGTTACAACTGGCAGTAGTAACACAGTCTGGACTGTAGGTACTCCTTACTCAGTTCCTGACTTGAGACCAATGAATAACAGTGGGAATCTCCTACACAGTACTTCATTCTGTTTGCCAGAGTTCCCATGTCGATTTATTTCACTAACTTTTTCTTTTAATTCTTATTTAGAAAGCACACTCTGGGAAGCAGAGATTGCATTTTGGTTTATGGCCACATGGAAAAATAGAATTCCATCCTAATCATGGACTTCCATTGTAACCGGGGACCCAAATTAGAGTAACCTCCATCTTATTTGGCAAATACAGTAACTCAACCCATAAATATAGCCGTGTCAGTGGCATCCTTCAATTTGTAATTTCCAGAAAACAACGTGTCAGTTTCAGTAAGAGAGGATGCTGTAATGGGTTTGGGTTTAATTCCCATTAAAGCTGGGGCTAGGCTACACAGCACAGTGGATGAGGAGAGGGGGAAAAGAAAACTTCCCATCACTGGAATTGTGTCTCAGTGTGGGCTGAGTGCCTGGATAGTCTTTGGCTATTGCTATGCTGAGTGCCAAGATGGTTGTTAAATATTTTATCAGCTAAGACTAAACCCCAGAAACACGCTGAAAACAAGGGTTGAATGATCTCTGTTTTGAGTCTCACATTGTGTAGATACACAAGTAGATTTTCTTTCCCTTCGCCCTTCCCCCCCAGCTTCTTTTATTTATGTTTCTCTCGAATATCTCCCCCAAAGCAGCTACTCGGAGGGTTTTCTTTCTGCAGCAGCAGCTGTGGTACAGTGCACTTTATAAGGGCTGACAGTTAACCGAAATAAACATAAGGACACGGCACCATTAGGGATGTCAGTCTGCAAATAGAATTTCGTTGTAATTCTCTGCGTGAGGTCTGGGAGCAGCCGATGGCTGAATTAAGAACAGTGCTTTTGCAGATTTTATGAGGCTGATGCATGTGACTCTCCTCCCTCTGTCACACTAGAGGCTTGGATGATAGAAAATCATGTGATTATCTGTGCACGGACCGCTCAATGCATCTCCCTTCTCAGCTCCTTGCTTCTCCTCCCGTCAGCTCTTTTCAGCGACTCCCTAACACCAAACGCATTGATTTACTGCTAGTGGAAGGGCACAATAAATGCTCCTTTCCCGCCTCCCAGCTCCCTTTTCCTCCCCTGCAGACACCAGAAAGCCCCTCTTAAAACCATTTTCCCGCTGTAAACACTAAATTCCAGCCATGAACGTGTCCGTGCTCTCCACCCGGTGCTTTGCGCTGTCATCTGCTAATCACAGAGTTCTCTACCCCCATCTGCAGCACCGCGATCTTCCCGGGGCTGCTCTCTGCCACCGCTAAGAGTCTGACAAATAAATCACAGTTGATCGGTGGATCTAACAACAGCAGAAGAGGCACGGGTGCCGCGTTCCGGCTTTCTCTACGTTCCAGGGAGCTGCAGCGACAGAGGAGTTTCTCCCTACACGCAGCCTTGCCCGGGGCGAGAGCTGGGGCTGGGAGTGCCCGGGGACAGAGCCGGGGCTGGGTTGGAAAGCCCTGCCGAGGTCACGCTGCCAGCAGAGCGGGTTGGCTCTGACACAGCCGTGCCCGATGGGAGCAGCAGAGTCTGAACCGCGCCTGGAAAGGGTCCATCTTTGTTTCCTACGGTGGAGCCATTTCTCTCCGAGCAGCCCCAGTGCAGCGGCTGTGCCGTGTCCTCACTCATCAGCGGCTGTGCCGGGCACAGGTCGGCAGCCGGGGCCACGTTTCCCTTGGCCGGGACTGGGGAGCTCTGGATTTTCTCCAGCGCTCTCCTCCCCCCTCTGCCCTCGTCCTGCGCGGTGCGGAGACAGCAGCTGCAGCCCGCGGAGCTGCCTCTGAGCCCATTAGTCACCAGATGTCACCTTCTGCTGCCAGCACCTCCAGCAGCCCGCAGACAATGTCCCGCGCAAGCACACCCCGCCACCGGACCCCACAGCCATGTTCGCAGTGACACCTACAGCCCGCACCCGCAGCCCGCACCCGCACGGCCGGGGTGCGGTTGTGTCTCTGTGGGTGGTGATGGGGGTGCCTCTCTCTCTTTCCTCGCCCTCTTGGTTTTTTTGTTTGTTCCCAAGAAACGCCTCTGCGGAAGACGTAATTGATTTTATTCACCGGAGGAAACACCGGCTTCTCTATCGATTTCTACATTTGCTGAATTTATTTTGTTTTCTCCTCGGCGTGATGCCATAAAACGTTATTAAAAGGGTAGTGGAGAAAATTATTTGTTTCCCTCTAGACTTTTTTTTTTTCCCCCTCTCTTTTAAACTACCGTATTTTAACCATTTGAGCTGGATTGCAGGAAGAAGTTATTAAGCATCCAGAGCCATTACGTGGTGCTCGTTAGCAGGTTGTTTATGAGGCTGCAGAATACAGGGCAGAGCTCCGCATTAACAAGCGCTTCAGAGCCACACCAAGATCCCCATCATTTCGCTCTCGAGGGCCAAGCAATCCTTCCAATAACATCTTCAGTGGTATTTTAAATAGTAAATAAAATAGCGTAGCAAAACATGTGAAAAGCAGCAGTACTATTAAAAAGAAAACCCCATCAATTTAATGAAGCTCTGCCCAGTTAAATGGGGTTGTGTTACACTCAGTGCTATCACTACACTTAAATAACTGGTGAAGTATTTCTCCAGTAGAACCACCAACAAAAAAAACGCCCACAGATTTCAGTTGAAATTTTAGGCAAGCTAAAAAAAAAAAAAGTCATGCTTAATTATGATCCTACAGAAAATAATGGCTGTTTTGCCTCTATTCAGTGGGGTAGGACTCCACTCCTAGTCTTTTATATAGGGTTAAGCAGAAATGTATTCTGCAATAATGGAAATTGGGGAAAAAATAAAATGCAGGAAAAATTCATAAATAATACCTTTTAGCAGTGCCAGCTATGAAGAGCTTAATTCTTGGGAATTCCTTTCTTGTATTTTGACTAAATATGTGTATATATCCACATACATGCGTGTGTATATACACCATGAAAATAAACACAAATACATGTGTGTATACACCATGAAAATACACACACATGATCATCACCATCTGTATGACATTTTACAGTAATATCTAAATAACACTTCTTAGTTGTAGGGACCCTGTGACACTCCTGCTGCTGTGTGTATTGCTGCAGGTGCAGTCAGACACTTGCTGGAGCTGGGACAGAAGAGATGGGAGTGCCCTACTCCTATCATCCACTTCACTAATGGACTCTTCTTAGAAAAACCTTGTGCTTGAGCCAGTCTCCTTGGCCAGAATCACTGCCTTTCACTTACTTCATCCTCAGATCTTCATGTAGCAGGGAGCTGAACTAGAGAGCTGGATCATCACAGAAATGGGGGTGCTGTGTTCGAGTTAGTGCCTAACTCACTCTCAAAGGGATGGGAGCACTTGGAGCCTACGTGTCTCAGGAGTTATCCATGTTGGTTTCCTGTGCATGTTGCCCCACTGAAGAGCAGTAGTGTGGCACCACTCCTGTCTGCTCAGCCTCAGACTGCCCTTTGTAAGATACAAATAGTCATGCTTCATTACAATGTACACTGCATTTTTAGCATTCAGCTCATAAGGAGTCATCTCGAAGTAGCATATCAGAAAAAGTAATATTTGAGTTCAACAAATATTACTAAACTCAACAGTGTTCAAAGTGAAAATACATCCAAATCATTTGTCCAACTCTGAAGTCTGGGAGTGTTCCATGTAAAAAGCTGTTGTGCTTCTATTACCAACACAACCTACTCAGGAGTGCAGGACTCAGGCATTTCAAAACCCAGCAGGCTGAAATTGGGCATTTTCCTGTTGTGCTTACACACTATTGAACAGTGGCCAATGAAAGGAAGAAAAAAAGCAAAATGCAGCAGGAAGGTCATTTTCAAAATTAAGAATCTGCATTGTTGATGTTGCTGGTCAAAAGGTGCCCCAAACCATGTAAAATTGATTTTGTTTTTAAACGCTAATGATCAAAGTCTAGGGCACTGGCTCTGAATTAATGACTGGTTGGGTGGAGCTGATTCCATTAACCTCAAGTGCTCATTAATCCCTAGAACTACCTCCCATCAAGGTCATTATTGCCATTACAAGCTAAATATTTATCATAAATTTATACTTTTGTGCCTTATGAAATGCTTCCAGCAGAAATGCTTCTCTTTCACTTGTCTAGATGCATTAGCCTAGGTCCCAGTGATGCCTGCACCTTCCAAGAACTCCCACCTAGGAGAGCTCCACATTTTCCCACCTTGTGATTCCAACTCTAAATTATGGATTGGGTTAAGAAAGCTCTAAAAGTAGACAAAATGTGCACTCTGGTCTGTACTGCTTGCTGTTTATACTAACAAGCACAGAAGGGGAGCTGGCAAAGACTCACTTAAAGCCATTGTCAGCTGAGAGGCAGCACTTCAAGGCCCATCAAGCTGAGACTGGAGCCCAGCACACAAGTTGCCTTTCTTTTGACTGATTTCAAGGAGATGGCAGGCGGTGGTTTCAGCCTGGGAGCACCTTTCACTCCTGCCAAGAGTGGCCACTCGTGCGGTTGGAGCTGCGAGCGCCGTTTGAACGGCAGTAAGGGGGCGGTGGGCAGGGGGAGCTGCGCTGCACGGCTCTGTCTACTGCGGCTCCTGCTGCTGTCACAGGGCTCCGAGGACAGGCTGGAAGCTGCTGGAGCCTCAGCGGGGCACACACAAGGCCAAAGCTAGAGCTCACATCGGCCCATCTAACAGTGAGCCCTGAACTGTACAAATGTTTATTGCTTCAGAAGCCCATCCTACCCTGGACACTTCTGCAGCCTCCGTTTCTGTACTGAGCAGCAGGGTCAAGTCACAAAATCAGTATTTCACATAGAAGCATCAACTAGTTTTCATTAGTGGCATCATATAAATTAACCCAATGAGGTTGTTTGGGGTTTTTTTGCAGATTCTCATAAATAGATATAACTGAATTACCCATTTGGGAAAGTGTACCACTGGTTTAGAGGTAACAGGACACAGGCTAGCAATGAGATTATTAAGTACTACATCCCTAAGACCAGTCTGTTCTCTCTGTGGTACATCTCAAACCCATTATATTTTGTCATCTCTCCTATAAAAATAGTATTAGAAAAGCCAGAGGAAAAAAAAAAAAGTCAATGTATTATTACTCCTTCTAATAAGTCCCCATAGATATTAACTAATATTCTCTTCTGTGCCCCACACCACCCTTTGATCTCTACAGTTTGAAGACACTTACTACCAAATTTTCTTCTTCACGCTTTGGCCATATTAAAAAATACTGCCTTCATCTTTTTCATCTAGGGAAACTATTTTATAATTGTCTTCCCAGGAAAGAACACAGAGCAGGTAGGAAGTGAGCCTGGAAAGGGCCCTCTTATCCCCCAGCTCCAGTCCTCTGCTATCAGCAGCAGCACATCAGACCACCTCTTGGCTCATGATTCATGTTCAAGTCCTGCTCTTCCTCTGCCATTTCCAGCTCACAGCCTCAGCAACAGCAAATAGAATTACTACTAACAGAAAAGAGAGAATAACATCTCTACTAAAATATCTCTTATTAGCCTTTCACTGTGTTCTCTTAGAAACCAGTAATAGTCAGACCACAAAGCAGTTGCAATGTGAATAGTCAAACCTTTGGTGCATTCATTGTTTATCATTCACTATTGCACACATACAGAAAAGTAAATGAATCCGTGTATTCATATCGCCACTTAGCAAAGAGTCTAAAAGCTTAGAATGTTTTACTTTCCAAGTAACTTAGGTGCTTCAGTGTCTCAGACAGCAATAAAACCAAACCAAACTGATCTCTTGATTTTCTAAGTCACAACATTTGCTTTTGTATTTAACTGTCAACTATGTAGTAAAGAAATCTTGTCCTTTTCACTGCCTACAATCACACAACACAGCCCTAAATTAGCAGAACCTAATTTTCTAGAAGTTGGTTTCTGTCTACAGTACAGAAGAGGTTTCATGTGTATCTAATTCCATCATTCCCATGACCCACTTGCCTAAATAGAGGTAGCAGGTTAGCACCATAACCAACGCACCCAGAGAAGCTATTTTATCCTAGCAGAATAACTAATGCAGGTTTCTTTCATCCTAGAGCAATGAACAAGACACACAGCAAATTGTACCCACAATGGAATCAGTCACCAGAGATTTCCAGTACTGCTCAGGCAGCCCATGGCTGTGGCCAGTAACAACCTGAGCCCTCCATATCAGATGGACCATGGAGCTGGTGGGCTGCTCTGAAGTCTGCAGTCAAATTAAACTTCTTACTGCATCTCTGCACTCACATTACTCATCTCTGGCTTCGCCAGACATCTGTTTGGACACCCAGAGATGGCATGGAAAGGGCAACTCGTTAATAATCTCTTTAAGAAATGCAACTATCCCTTTTACTAGTGATTCAGAGACCTCAACAATAAAACCTGCATGCTATTCAGTGCTGATGTAATTGGGAACTAATTGTTCATGTTTCAGACACTGCAGAACATCCAGTCCTGCTTCTTCATAAACAAATTAAGGATGAGCGAAGTGACTAAGAACAGGAGTACAAACATTCATTCTTATAAGTAACAGTGAATAAGGTCTGTGTATGAATGTGATATCTCTGCAATGAGAACCTGTTTTAAGTTAGCAAAAAAATCCAGAGGACTGTCTTGTTTAAAAAGCCTTCTAATGTCAGTTTTGTATTACTGAAATACCAAAACAATTCTATTATTATTTTATAATTAAACTCATTAAAACAAGGGGGAAATGAAATTGCATTAGAACAAACAGTTCTAACCAAACACACACTCAGCAAACTGGACACATTTATATCCTTACGAGTTAAAACACAGAATGTGAACTTCTACAAAACCCTGTCAATCACTGAAAAAATACTCCATAGTCTCATTGATTTTTAGCTACCTATCAAAGCATTTCTCCATCCCCAGTACATTTGTGGCCAGAGGTATCATGAGTTATTTCAAGTAAGAGGTAAAACATAAACCAGGATGAAGCAGCACAAGCCATGGGCTTATCAAAGCATAGGAACTCAATGCCCTGATGTGATGCCCCTCCACAGCATTTCCCTCAATCACATGCTGTGGAAGGCTCTTCAGCTATCAGGTATTATTGAAATTTCATGTTATCTCATTATTCTCTTAGAACAACACATAGAGGCCACAAACTTGTTCACAGCAATGCACATATACGCATAAAAAAAGCTACTGCCTTCAATAAAGTAAAATTCAACTGAGCTAGACAAATGGGGGGGGGGGGGGGGGGGGGGGGGAGGGGGGCCCATTCAAAAAAAAAGAAAGACAGGGGTGAGGAT
>JANHGL010012332.1:31918-42888 GCA_024611195.1 Ceyx melanurus | reverse complement strand
TAATTCATATATAATATATGCCAAGGATCAGTGTATAGTCCTTTGTTGAGTAATTAGGGAAACTCCCAAGGTGACAGAATAGTCTTCACTGGTGCTCAGGGATATTGTGTAGTGGTGGCCCTAATATGATATCAAATATCCTTTCCAACCACAGTGATTCTGTGATGCTGTGAGCTGATTAGGCACAATTTCCACAAAAGCTCATCCCCATGGAGAACTTCATGAATAGGTGGAAAGCCAGAAGGGATTTTATTTCCATGAATTGTTCCACTGAACCATAATTAAAACAAACAAAACCCAAGAATCTGAAGGAAGTGGCTAAATATTAGCTTACGTTTTAGAGTTCATTTTGCTCCAAAGCTGAAGTAATCACTGAAGCTCATTTTCTCTTCTTTGGCAGAAATAAAACCACTGCAAAACAGAAAATACTGGCTTTGGTATCACCCTCAAGATAACTGAGCTATTTATTCTAAGCAAATTGAGAGAAAAAAAATATAAGGGGCTAGTCTAGGTGATAATTTTCAGTTGATGAAGGGTGATTTTCCACCAGGGCTGACAGAGAACATGAGTGCACTTTTTCAGATGCCTTATGAATTCTGAAACACCTTATCCTAAGTAGAATATTTTATATTTGCAGTGATAGTGAGCTGCAAGAGCAGAGGATTACAGTGCTTTTGCTTTTTACAATATCTTTAGCTCATGTTTTATAATTAATTACATTGATACATCACTTTGATCATTGCCTCTATGGGAGAATGTTTATTATTCAAAATAATTCTACACCTGCCCAGATAGTGCAAAATCCAGGAGAACTATTGTCTCACTGTCTCTACAAAATAAATCACTATGATTTAATTTTTCAGTATCTTAATGGAAAAAGTAATGATGTTGATGCTTTATTAAGGATATTGTGTACTTATAAGCATTATGTATGCAAAGAAATGAGTTTTCAGTCATATGCTTTTTATATGCAGATGGTATTTCTGATAACACCAAATATTGCTGCTTTCTTTGCATTATTCTTTTCTTCAGTGTCTGCTCAACTATTCTTTAGTTCTTACACTTCTAGAACAGGAATTGTAATTTGTCATTATCAGGAAACTATGAATTACACTGTCTCTAAATATGATAGAAATCTAAACAGTAATTCTAATTTTTGATAAATCTAAGTGTTTGGAAATGTCTTTGCAGTTTTACTAGTCTTTAAGGGAATATTGGAAAGGTACTTCAGGTGAAGTAGAATGGTAAATTATTAATATATTAAATGTGTGTGTCTATCCACACACATTTCCACCCCCCCTTTGTTTCCTCTTTCCAATTAATGATCTATAATACAATGAAAGAAGTTTAAAATTATGTTTTGAAAAGTAGCTCAATGCATTCATAAATATAATTCAGAGGAACTTGATAACATTATGTATTTTTTTTTTCTTTTAATTCCTGGGAAATCATAACAGAAATTGGTTTCCCTTAAATCAAGTCAGTGTTTGTTGCATGAGTGTTTTATGTAGAAATCACTAAGACCTTGAATCAGTGAAAAAAAGTGCATATTACAACCTGGTATCACCTGATTTATTATATCCCTACATTGATTCAAGATAGGCAACTAGCTAACAAATATTTCCTGACTATTTGAATGCCATCTAAGAGCATCTCACAGATGAAAATACTGGGAATTGAACTAACATAGTATTTATGTATGTTTGGAATAAGTTTGTGGGAATTTTTTTTGGTCTATGTTATTGTAGAGTATGTAAAGTGAAAGAATTATTTTCTCTTTGTGTAGAAGTAAGAAGAATTGGACTGCATGCTAAGTTCATACAGGGATGTGGTACAAGGACCACTCCACCCAACAGACAATGTTTGTTTGTTCTGGTTTTAAATTTATTTTTTTTTAAATTATTTTAAAAAAAAACAACAAGTAGTCTCTTTGCTGTTGTTGCTGTTTTGTGGTTTTTTGTTTTCTTTTAGACAGAAATGTAACTGAGGCTGTTACCCTAAAGTATTTTAACATGACAGATCCTGATGGAGTAATCCAAGAACAAGGAATGCTTTGCCTACACCTGCTGTTTATTCTTGAGCATGTCCTTGGGGGCATACTCATGCTTAGGACTGTGGAACATCTGTTATTCTGAGAGGACAGATACATACAAGTTAATATTAAACACTGATTGTTCCTTGCTTTATCAGTGATGCTGTATTTGGATGAGGAAAGCAGTACATATTACAGCTGATTACAGCTGCTTTTACTAGTGCTTTGTCATCAAAGTTTTTAATCTCTCAGACTTGGCATGTTGAATCTCTGACTGCTAAGAGATCAGTTTTCTCTCACACTTCTGCTTGTTCTGTCACTGAAATCACCTTGGAGGCAGGCAGCCTCTCACAGGGGATTTTACAACTGGATGAATATCAGTAAACAGAGAAGTTTATGTCTTTTGAAGAATTTAAGTGTTGAAAGACTATTTGCTCAGGATCAGGAAATGTCAATGACAATTTGAAATGTGAATTTGATGGGTAATCTGAAGTTCCAGCATTTATTCCTGTTTATGCTTTTATATTTTTTACAATAATTTAGAATGTTTAAATTTTGGAAGAAAAACTAAGCAGCCAGTATTTTGTATCTTAGATTATTTGTAACTAATCAAATGGAAAGTGTAGTAAGCGTTTGTATATCACACATATTTATATATATTTATAATATAAACTGTTAAGCACACTTGGAGATCAAAGCTCACTGGCTAAAGTGACAACAGTTGTATCCAGTGTATATTTGTTCAATAATCTTGATCCAGAATTTGCTGCAGAACATTTTTGTTATAAATGATTTTGAGTTACTCTCCTCTCCTACATTCTCTCCTTGAATCTTAAATTCAGAGTAGATTTTACCTACTTAAATCAAGGCTCACTAAAGGCCACACCATAGACCAAAAATCTACTGTACAGATACAGAGATGTTAATAAGAATGTTTCATGTCTGATCAAGCACCAGGAAAGATTGCAAAATGTGAGCTAATTTTCTGAGGGGGTTGAGCACTTGTTGTTCCTATTCATAGGAAGCCATAGGAAGTGGCAGCACTTCACAATGACTCTTAACTTTGCAACAGAAATTGTGAAGACAAAAATTTTACATTTCTTAGATGTGGTGTGATTCATCTTTCTGCTTGCTGCTAAAATAACCAGAATTGCTCACTTCCAAGTTTCTCTGGTCTCAGTAGTGCCTGGATAATTTCACAGGGTTCTGAAAACTGCTTTTGCTATTTCACCATCAGTCTAGCCTATGGAAAAAAAAAATAACCCATATATCCAATTCAGAATTTTTTATACAATTGATTTGGGCAAAGATGGTTTTGGATGGTAATTTTGAATTGTTTTTTGCTCTGAACTTTTAATGTGAATGTCCATAGGTATGTTTCTGTAATTTCATCCTGCAGCCTTGTTGATACATAAACCTTCCCTGAAAGTAGATGTACAGAATAGACACATATTCCTAAAACAATTATGTCTTCATAACACAATAGTATATTGATTTTATGGAAAATAGAATCTGAAAATCATGTATTTGATTTTTACCCAAGTGAATCTAGGCTGATGCTGTATGTTTACAGGCTTGTCTTAGAAATGTGCACCCTACATAGAATCATATCATTGTTTGGGTTGGAAGGGACCCAATAAAATAAAATAAAAGATAAATGTAATCTAGTCCAATCCCCTGTCCAGACTGTCCAGGAACATCTCCAGGGATGGGGCATCTGCCTCCTCCTGGGCAACCTCTTCCAGTGTTTCACCACTCTCATTGTAAAAAATATCTTATTTCTATCTAGTCTAAATCTACCCTCTTTTACTTTAAAACACTTGTCTCTTGTTCTGTTCAAGTGCACATTGCCTGATTATGTGCATCTTTTAATCAACTGTGAAACAAAGACATTCTGCAAGGAGGCTTAAATCTGGTTACTTGAGAATGGCTAAATACCCATCTACTTAGCATGATGGTATTCAATAACTTAAAGGCATAACAAATGTCTTTGATAATATTAAAGTTAATTATTCACAAAAGTATTGTTAAAAAAATGCCTGAATTCTTAATTTTTACAATTTTTGATTAGAAACTTAATGCAATTTTGAACTTCAGAAAAATTTCTGCCATTTCTATGCCAAATTTGTAAGAGTATATTGAACTAATAAAACTGTTTTTCACAAAATCCCCCTGCATTATTCAAAGCAAGTATTGTGGACTCTATTTCACTTAGTATATCTGTTTAATAAAATAAATTTTATTTTGAAGCATATATATAAAATAAACCCAGATGGATCTAGAAACAAAGCATATGGGTATACATATGCTAAAAACTTCTTTAGAATGAACCACTTATGAACCCTGATATATAATTGTTGGGAAATACAACATGCTCTGCTTGTATAGTTACCTTCATTGACTTTTCATACATCAGTGGAAATAAAATAGATATTTAAAAACAAAATTTTACTTCAAAAACATAAGATCAGTGAGTTCTGTGAACTTACTAGCAAATTTTTCAACAGTGTTTTTTAATGAATGTTTCCAGTGTATGTATAGAAAGGTTCACATGAAAAGAACTATTTCTTTTTCTGCTTTGAAGCTGACTGAAATGTAGGCAGCAAAATAAGAAATGTCTTTAAACAGTAACTAAATAATGTGTTTGTTTTCATTTGCAAAATGTGCTACTATTCTGTAACGATTTTTGGCTTTCTCCCTCTTATCTTAATCTTGGAATAGCAAAGTGCCAAATCTCAATATCCACATACAGCAGCCTGCATAGTAATTTTTCAATTAATTGAATTAGTCATTATATTTGAGGGAAGTCTCAGGAACAGATAATTTGGCAAGGATTTGACAATAAATAAGTTTTCCATAAAGAGACATATATTTTTCATGACTCCTTTATCAGAGGAAGAAAATGCTTCCATGTTGCTTCTCTTATAACATGCTGGTGAATGTCTACAGGATTCCAGTGGCAGAGTTTCCCTGCTGTTCTGTGGCTTCTTTAAATAAATGAATATACAACTGCAACCATTAAGAGCTGAGTGATGAGTAATAGCTCCTGGACTTCTCTGTTCCCTTTTTTGTTTTATATTCCATTTCCATTAATTTCTTTCTTCACTAATCCCAAAGCTTTACACATCCTTTGCAATTTCAAGCTAGAAAAAACAAATTAGGAAAAAAAACCCCCTGTTAATTGACTTTATTTGCTTTAATGCTGCTAGTCCATATTATCTGCTCTCTTAAATTGAGTTTGGGATTGTCAGCTTTAAGGGTATTACACTGCATTTTGGGATGCTGCCAGCATATCCTGAGCAAATATATTTAAATCAAAGCTAAGCTGCTTAAAATATTCATGTTATGCTCTTAGTATGGTTTAGAGAAATGTGAAACCATTTAAGACTTGCAAACCTGTTTTATGGCCAAAAATATATTTGAACTGTCAGGCATATAGCCTAAATTGATAGTCACTGTTAACTTTGTTTAATAGGGAATGGTTTCATTGTTTTATTAGCAGTGATACATTCAGGGGCTAATAAATTTGTGGTATAATGCAGCTGTTACTTATAAGAAAACATTTTTGGAAAACAGAGTATTCCAAAGCGATAAAATCATGCATGCAGGGAAATTGCATGTTTGATTTGAACAGTTAAACACATTTATCTTCTGTGTTGTACTTGTACGCATGGCAGGGAACTTTGAATATCAAATTCAATAATACACTAATTCAAATGTCTATGAGTTTTTAAATAGTAAAACCAAAGAGTAGATATGGTATTGTGGGGAAAACTGTATCCTGTAAGAGAAGCAAATCCAGGAATTTTAAAAGGTTTTAATGATGAAACTTAAACAACATGTTTAAGCCAGGTACTAATTTGTCTTTGTTTATTTATTTGTTTGTTTGTTTTAATAGATAAAGGAAGACATAACCTTCCTTATGTCGTGTCATCCATCAGTTAGGAATCATTATTCATAGATTCATAGATATTAGGGGCTGGAAGGGAGCTAGAAGATCATCTAGTCCAACCCCCCTGCCTGAGCAGGATCACCTAGACCAAGTCACCCAGGAACAGATCCAGGCGGGTCTTAAGTGTCTCGAGAGCAGGAGGCTCCACAACCCCCCTGGGCAGCCTGTTCCAGAGCTCTGTATGCTGCTAATCCTGATCACCTAGTGGACTCCTAAAATTATTTGTGGGTTTTAGATGTGGACTTTACCCTGAGGGCAGGCTCTGGAAGCCCTATGTGGTTCTAACCCTTAGATGTGCCTTACTTCCCAAATGAATGCACTGTTCCACTAGGTCATCATTTTCTCCTCATTATACCAGTGTAATGTCACTGCAGGCTGTAAATCAGAGTAAAACTTGCCCAGCATCTTTAATGGATGTTTCATTTCATTCACATAATTTCATCTTTTAAACTACTTTTCAGATATAATCTTTAATTTCCCCTCTTGGTAACTGCATAGAAATTCTAAGCAGCATGTAAGGTTGGAGTTGCACACACCAATGGCATCTAAAAATGAGAGAAGTGATTACTACTCATGGATGGGGGGTGTGTGTGTGTGTGTGTGTACACATATGTGTATATGTATATATGTGTATGTGTGTTTCATACAGAAGCCTACACTTCTCTTGTTCAACTAATTTCTAGTAAATGCTGTAGCTCCAATAGTGTGAGAAGTTTCCACTTTTTCACTCTGGTTTTCTGGGATGCACTGTGCACCCATGCACAGCCAATACTTTGATTTGTGAAGAAGCATTCTTGGAGGATAGGGTACATAATACTTGTGTTAATTCCTTTTGCTGACATTGTACTGTCAGAACTCTTCTTCAGACCATCATTCTCAATAATAAACCGTTGGAACAGGAGAAGTCAGAAAGTCTTCCTGGTGAATATTTCTTCATTCTGTGTCCTCTTCTTGGAATAAAATCATGTCACTTCCACATTCTACTTTAGTTCTTTTATATTTTTTAAATTATTTTTTTTTTGGCCAGGAAAAGGATGAATCCTCTCAAAGAGAAAAAGAGTTTTGCAGCAAACATAAGATAACAAAAGGAAGTTAATATCCTTTGAATATTTTTACTGAATATAACGGATTTGAAATAAGACACAGCAAACCTACATGATGGCCATGACTGAGTTCTCACTAATTCTGTTTTCACATGACTACAGTGAAAGTTCAGTGGCTGAAAGACTGCTTGCACAACACTGATCACTGCTTCCTGAACAAATGCAAACCTGAGATGTGAGCTTCCTGAATATATGTATGACAAAGAAGCACGTGAAAATATTGTAGCCCAATTTGCAAATTAAACTGGCAAATATTTTGAATTTGCAGAAAAAAAGTCCCAAATATTCATACAAGAAATTAAAACAGCATAAAAATAATTTCCTTGAAAACATTTATGAGAAAAAAAAGGGAAATACTGACACCTTCTAGCATGTCCAGGTTTTGTGACTGGTTATACTCATCAGAGTCGTGTTAATATTCAGGTGTTTATTTCAATGCCTAAATACAAGAAACTGAGTCATGAAAAGAGTTCACAGTCTGAGTTGGATACTGAGAAGGTATTTGGTTCATGATGCTATAAAAATCAGTATATGGAACAGAGAGCTGTCAAAAATAGCCAGAAAAGTGGGGAATGGCTTGGGTCCTGGGATTAGACTTTCATAGCTATGAGGAAGCAGTTTCATGTCTCAAACAACTGCTTTTACAATAGCCTACCAAACTAAAAAAAACCAAACAAATACAAATCTTTTTGTCACATTTTAATAAAAAAAATAAATTTCTGTATAATTGTCTAGTGGTTAATGCATTCACAGAGGACATTATAGTTCTGAGGTTAATTTTAGTTTATGTGTGAGGGGGATTTAAGACCACATCTGCTGCAAATCTACTGCTGATGCTGTCAGCTTTTTATCATAATTAATGATTTATTGAGGCAGAGACTGTAAGAGAGAAAGTGACTTTTTAGTTTAGCAGTTAACACACTTGCTTCGAAGAGTCCTGGACATAAAAGAACTTTTTTTATCCCTTGGCTGTTAAATGGATAATAATCCTTGAGGCAAAAGACTGAACTCCATGACTGCTAATCTGTCTGTTTCTGCTCTTTCTTCTTCTGCTGGTTTTTTGAATCTTGAACACTCTTATGTAAAACAAAAATGCTTTGACAGAAGGGATTAAAGATATTCCCCAGTTCTGTTACCTTTGAATTTTCAATAATTTGATGGATTAGACAATCAGATTCAGGATTAAAGCATAGATTTAAATTCTGGCAAGGTTGAGGTAGGTGAATGTAATAAGTACCTGAAAAGTTAGGGAAGACATCTCTGTCTGTTGAGGTAATTTGTGTGAAGCCAAATCCAATAGGCAAGCTCCAACAGCACCTATCAGATTAATCACTGCAGGCAAAGCAGACAAAAGATTTGCTCATCTATTTATGTACCCCAGTAGGTCTAAGCCTGATTTAAGTACTGAGCTCACTTGCTGCTGTTGGGCATGAAGTGCTTCCAGGCATGTACACAAGCAGAACCTTAAGCACGATGGAAAGGTCAAAATAAGAAACAAGAATTATTGGATTTATGTGTTGAAGAATTAGATGACAAATGAGTGGGGTGAAGTCTACAATTTGGGGTATAGTAACTACTAGATCTGCATTATTAGAAGGAAAAATCCAAGTGAGGGCATTATTTCTATTGAACTAAAGAAAAAATAAAAGTATTCTAACTTCATTTCATGTGTTTTTACAGTAAGCTTATCTGTTTTAATAACAATTTGTCTTTTTTTTAAATCTACTTTATGCAATTTATGTACTTACTGATGCTGCTGTAATGAGCATCAGAGATCTCTCAAAGAGAGCCACGAAGCCTTGCTTATGCAATGTTCTTGCAAATAACTTGTTGATACTAAAACCAACTATGCCCAGGAATATATGTTGAAATACATGCAAATACTGTCTACCAAATCAATGTGGTTTATGCAAATTTAATCTACAGCATAAAAATTCTTTGGCAAATTCCAAGATATTGTTGTCAGAGTTGTTCTTACCTACTTTCTAGTCAGTAGTAAGCCTCAGCATTTTGTGCAAGTATCTAAAGATGCTGTTAGGAGGCCAAGGTGCACATGCATGCAGACAAGGTGTATCTTGCCAAGAGTGCTCAGAAGCACTGGAGGCTTCACACTCTTTTCATACTGGAATAGCTAACTGTACACCTTTCTTCCATGCAGAAGTTTATCAATAGAAAATCAGAGGTGAAAAAAAGAGGACTGGATGTAAGATACATATAAGTGATTTGCAACAAGGTAGGAAAGTTGTTACAGATACAGAACTTACACATATATGTCAAAATCATATTGTGTTAGTGAAAGTTGTTCTTGATCAATAAATTTACTGCTTTAAGAGTAAAGAGGACTGATGAGAGTGTGTGGAGTGATCTTCAGGCAGATTCAGAATATCAAACACCTTTCAATATCCAAAGCAAACTCTGAGATGATTGGCTGTTTTGCAATTCATACAGTTGGGAGTTGTTTGTTTTTTGTTTGGTTTTTTTTGTTTGTTTGTTTTGTTGGGTTTTTTTTTGTTGTTGTTGTTGGTTGTTTTTTTTTTTTGCCATTAAAAAATACTGAAATGACTTATTTTTATTGTATTTGCCATAATTCATTCATATTCTTTCTCCTTCTGTCTCAAAACCCTATGGCTTTCTGTCAATGCCTCTGCTCAGTCTTTTGAATGATTGGGGATTCTAATTACTTGTTAGCAGGTTCAGCTGCTGGGAGGAACTTGATTTACAAAGTATAGAAATAAACCATATAAGAATTAGCTACTAAAAAAATCAGAAAGAGGCCCCAAACCAAAGTTAGAGGTGACAAGTATAATTACCTTTGATAAGGAAGTCATAAAAGCATAAAGCAATCAAAGCATAATTACTTTTTCTTAACTTAAGAAAAAAGAAAATTAAATCTGTGTAACATAAAAGATCCTATATTATTAAGGGATTTGATGCAGTGAAGATTGTCAAAATAAGAGATCAATTTCACACATCCTGAATAGATGTTTGAAATCAGATTACAGGCATGAGTGCTGTACATGACAGCTGCTATGACATTCTATATTGCATGTCTAGACAGGACCCACGTTATCACATTGCCTATATATTGGATATTCTGAAGATTCTGTTGGGAAAATATGTGTTTAATTTCAGGTTTGTAGAAAAATCCAAATACAGAATAATACTGACAGTCAGTTGAAAAACTTTCTCTGGAAAAATAAACAAACAAAACCCCAGGGATATCTCTTCTGGGAAAGGATCTCAGAACGAGTTAAATAATAGATGTATGTGACACTGAATGATTTTGTTGAGGTGACTAGCACTGTAAGAACAAAAGTAGTTTAGAGCATGCTGCATCTATACAACACTCAGCAAAAAATGGAATATGAAGTACTTACATTCATAAATCAGGAATAAATCTGCTGTCAACCAAATTAACTTCCTGTGCAAGGCAAATTGATCTGTTGAGATTTTGCCTTAAAAAACAGAGACAAAACAACAGCATGTGATGTTTATGAAGGATGTAGAAAATTATATCTATTTTTTACAGTATATAAACTGCTACAATGAAAAGCTTTTAAGCATAAACGTTGCCCTAACAAGAATGTATGCTCTAATGACAAGGACCTTTTTTTGTTGCTGGCTTGTTATATTTTCTTACATAGAAATGAAATACAGCTAATTAAAAAAAAATAAATTGCACATTCTTACATCATAGAAAAAGTTTGATGCTGAAATATTTATAAAATTATTTATAAATAAAACCGGCAGATGTCTTAGTCAGGCAAGGAGTTGCAAGTTTGGAGTCCTAGAAATGTTAGCTGCTGCATTTTGTCAGCCCTCTGTGCCTAAATCATGTTGATGTCCATGATGCTGGTGACCACTGCTAATGGCTGTTGCAGGG
>JANHGL010012332.1:3443-27033 GCA_024611195.1 Ceyx melanurus | reverse complement strand
ACTGCTTCATTAGAAAATCTACATATTTAAATTAAGTGAACAAGTTTAGTAAAATTACTTTGCAGTCAATTACATTGTTTGGTCTTATATCCAGTGCTTTCTTTACGCATCTTAATATAGAACTTTTTCGTTTCTGCCTGGTGATTATGCTTCTTTATTTTTTTTTTTCTATTCTGTTTTGTACATTTGAACATGACTATCACTATTTCCCAATTCTTCTATATTTGTTAACAGTACCATTCTATTCATTTCACAAAATTTTAGTCTAAAGTAAATGAACCATAATTTTATTACTTCTGTGCATGTACTGGATTTGTTTTTTCCCCATAGCAGCCCTCCCAGTGCTGTGCTTTGCATCAAGAGCTGGAGAGGTGCTGGTAACACCCCCGTGTTGTGGCTGATGCTGGGCAGGGCTCACACAGCACCAAGGCTGGTTTTCCAACATTCCCCTGCAGTGGGATGGCATGTGCAAGAGTCTGGGAGGGAAGACAACTGGGACAGCTGAACCAAACTAATCAAAGCAATATTCCATACTGTAAAAGCCAGGAAAAGGAGGAGGGGGATCCACTTGTCCTTTGGAGAAATTGCTATGCATTTGAAGCCCTGCTTCCTGGGAAGGGGGCCAGACATTGCCTGCTGATGGGAAGTAGAGAATAAATCTTGTTTTCTTTTGATTCCACGTGCGTGGCCTTGCTTCTCTTTTCATTAAACTGCCTTTGTTTTAATCTATGAGTTTGGTCTTGTTTTCTTTCCTCTGGTCCAGCTGAGAGGAGAAGGGCAGGGAGTGATGGAGCAGTTTGGTGGTCACCTGTCACCCAGCCACGTTCAATCCACCACAGTGTAATTTTACACTTTGTGCCATTCTGGCAACAATGATACAAGTTATAATACTAATTTTTATTTATTTGTGGATACTATAACAGCTATCAATCTGGAGTTTAAGTTTCTGCAGGTTGAATTTTTATTTGATTCCTGAATCTGTGAAATCTGCTCTGGAAAAGAGCTCCTAGCAACACCCATGTCTTTGATAATGCTATTTGAGATGCAAGATCTTATTTTAGCTTTTAGAAAGTCTCCTAATCCTTCTACTGTACCAGTAGGAATAATTTATTTTCAGATGTGCCCACCAAAACGTTTTCATTTATATTGTGTTCTTATGAAATCACTCACTAGAACTCCATATTATTACAGGAGATTAGACATACAAAAATAAATTTCAGTGGGCTTTCAGAGCTTTTCTTTAATTTCCTTAAATATGTGTTCTTTGTGCAACTTGACATAAGATTACAATTCATCTTGCCAAATTTGCCTATTGATTATGTTCCATGTTATTTCACTTCTTCTAAAACTACTTTGAGGGTGTAAGAAAGACTAGAATCTGAGCATCTGCAGTGGATGCATTCACATTCTTTCCTGCACTCATTATTTTATCTCACTCTCTGCTTTGGGTATGAAATGATGATACTTTTAGCCTCAGGTCACAGATAAGTAGTGTGTTATACCTTCATGAGGATTGCCTTTGAGACCTGGATCCTCACATTTTTTTTTTAGTTTTCTGTATTAATATTTCAGTGCACTGCTAAAACCAGTCTGTTGGGTTCATGCTGTAGCTAAAATGTGTTTGATACAGATTTGAACCTTGTCTCATAAACTAGTTGAAAGAGCTTGTCTCTTCTCTAATATGATTGCCAGGAAAGATGCAGAAAAGCCAGGAGAGGTTTAGATTGGGTATTAGGAAAAAATTCTATACTGAAAGAGTGGTGAAGCATAGGAACAGGCTGCCCAATGAGGCAGTGAAATTACCATCCCTGGATATATTAAAAAAACCATGTAGATGTGGCACTTTAGGACATAGCTTAGTGGTCATAATAATGCTGGGGAGAAGGAAGGACTTGATGATGTCGGACTATTAAATTGTCTTTATCTCAACCCCCAAGTTTTCTCACTTTTCTGATTCTCTCTCCATTCCACTGGGGAGGAGTGAATGAGTGTCTGCGTGGAGCTTATTTTCTGGTGGTGGTTAAACCATGACAAAACCCTAGAAAAAAAAAAAAATCCAGTTCACTAATTGCTGACAGAACACTATGAATTTTATAAAATTACTATTTCCTGGCAAGCGTTCTTTAGGGATGTTCATGAATACAAATAATGAATCCTAGGCTGCATAGATAACATGCTACTCACATGCCAATGACTGACTGAGTTAAAAACTATTCCTATGGTAAATGCTAAACTAAACAGATGAAAGAGGTGTTGTGGCTGCCCCCTCCCTGGAGGTGTTCAAGGCCAGGTTGGACAGAGCCTTGTGTAGCCTGGTCTAGCTGAGAGGCTCCCTGCCCATGACAGGGAGGTTGGATGAGATGATCTCTAAGGTCCCTTCCAGCCTAGGCCAGTCTATGATTCTATGATTCTTCCCACTGGGAAGAGACTTGGAAGATTTTGATATTGTTGAGTATTTACTCTCTCAGGGTTGTCTTTTTCCTGTGTCATATTCAGAAACAGACCATGGCTTGAAAACAAATATAGCAAAGACTATATTCATTGTGTTATTTTTCAAACCTTCCAAAGATATTTTCTTATGCTTGAATATTAGTACCTGACCTGAACAGAAAAATTTTGTCTTTCCTAAACTAAATGAATGAATGAAGAGAATTCAAGGCAATTTGTAGGGACAATCACAGAAGAGTATCCACATGCACACAATACGTATTATTAATTAAATGCATATTTTATGTAACATCTTTCTATTTTGTTTTATATAACTTAGGTCTTATACATTCATGATAAAGGAAAAAGGCAGTACATCAGTTAAAAATTCATGAAGTTACAGATTAAAAAAATTACATACTTCAGAGTATGAATTAGGACAGTTTTCTATTTTGAGTTTCTTTTTAAAAAGCACAATATGTAATTATAATCAGTTGATTGGCAGTCGTTCACCATGGTGATTTTAAAACGTTACATAATTTATTCTACAATCTTTTCAAAGTTACATGACTGCTAATTTTTTAAGGAATGACAAAGTTTGAGATGTTATACTTTAGGGACCTGAATAGTTAAAAATCATTATTTTCCATTTTAACTTGAATGTTAGCCCTTAATTATGAGTAATGAAAAACGCCTAACACATAATGTTGGGAATATATCTGCAAGGGGTCTGATCTAAACTTATTTATTCACACTATTTCAGGTGATTTTTATTTTCTGGACTGAGAAATAGATTTGCATGCTGAAAGCAAACATCTGTGGTCTGTTGAACCTTTTTATATGCATATAGAGCATGTGGACTTCTACCCATTATATGGGACAGAAGACATAAGAATGGACATGCAAAAATTAAAGGCAATTTTATTCAATTAAAAGAAAAGTTTGGATATCCTGCTTTAGAAAAGATGACTATAACATTTGTGTCATGCTTCACATTGTGTTATTTGTGCAAACTTCACGTTTCATAAAAAATGATTAACTGCCTAATTTTTCCACTCTGGTAAAGATCCCAATTTGGTATCTAACAAATTCTTCTCCTATTTATTTCTTACTGCTGAGTATTTGTCTCCTGCTATTGATTCTGAATGGTTCAATTTTATATTAACATGGCTTCTTCCTTAGTTTTTCAGTAGTTTTCAGTTTTTTGGGTATTGGGTTTTGTAATTGTTTGTTGGGTTTTTTTGGTGTGTGTGTGTGTTTTGTTTTGTTGTTGGTTCTTTTTATGTGTTTTATTTTCTTTTTTGTTTGTTTGTTTTGCCCTTTTTTAATTATTTAATTGTACATTAAGAGACAAATTAAAAAATCCCATGATATATCTGGTAATATTTCAAAACACAGTTTGTAATCTACAAAGGAAGTAACAGAGATTGTTTCTGTGGGTTATTTTCAATGCCCTTGCAGCACTTCTAAAACAGCTCAGCCTCTCTTTGCTATTATTAGGTCCAATTATGCACTTTGTTCTAGTGACATTTTTAAAGGACCTTTTGTGCCCTTAGGTATGTTAGACATAATATTTATCAGTCACTTCTAGAGGAAAGCACTTAGGTCCTTTGGCTTCAGAAAAGCACGGTTTGTGATCAATCACCAAACTGTAAAGAAATAAATGAGTAACAGCTACCATATTCCAACTGCTTCACTTTGCCTTAAAAAGTCAAATGAAAACTGTAGGCAGCACTCCTTGGGTACCACACAGTACTTTTCTTAGATGTTCTTTAAGCAACCATTTTACTGCTACCTCTTTATGGTACAAAATCCTCAAAAATTAACGAAACATTTCCCACTGGTGATATGTTAACATTTTATCTCCATGTACAGCTGCAACAATTTACTCCAGACTAAAAAATTTAAATATTTCTTTACATAACAGCTAAGAAAGGGTACTGTGTTTTCTTAAAAACCCCTAAAATTGTATAAGTATGCAATGATTAACATTTCAGTGGCTCCACTACTTACAAAGCCCCTGCCTTTTCAGTTTTGGTTAGAAAATCTGAGCAGTTGACAGGTAGATAGTCCTGATAATTACAAACATAATCTCCTCTATTTCAGCGTGCATTAAAAAATCAGTGATTTATTATGTAGCCTGTTGGTTCTCTTCAGGCAACTAAAACATGCAAACCTTACATATCTCTATAATGGAAGATTTTTATCTGAGGTTTTGAGAAGAAAAAAAAAAGACATTTGGAAACAAAGATCTATCAGCTTCCATTATTTTTAATGACTGATATAAAGCATCTGAAATGTGATGTTTAAGCTAGAAGAGATCCAAGAGATCCAATGCTACCTTGAAAGACTAAATTACTGCACTCTCCACAGTTAAGCAAACTTGGAAGACCCCTCACAGTGTTTCATTTCCTTTAAAAGCAAATCAGTTTTAAGAAAAAACTACTTAAGGTTCTCATTGTGGCTATAAAGAATTCCAGCAGTTAAAATATGAAATAATAATATTTTTATTGGAGAGTTAGTTTAATTAATATTTTATTATTCAAGCCTATTTTCTATTTAATGTGTCTTTTAATTTTTCCTTACTACAAGTAACAGTGAAAAAATAATCTTTTATAGTTCAAGCCTTTTATTTTCTACTCTCTCTGGTTGTTCCTCTTTATTTATTTATTTGTTTTCTTGCTTACTGCTAAAAAAAGCACTTAGAAGTGTGCCTTCCAGTGTTTTCATTTTTTGTACATACCTCTGACCTTCCATCTTTCATCATGCAGACTTCTCTCCTGACAATCAGTCTAGGGCATGTTGGTGCACATAAAAAGAAACCCCAAATATCACAACACAAACTAAAGAAAACATACTTTTTTGATTAGTTTTAAGGTTACCAGTGGTTTCACATGAGAAACAAAACAAACCCAGAGTCTTTTGATTGCTTGCCATTTCCATTGATATTAGCTGTGGTTGCCTCTGGAAGAATATTTTCTGAAAAGTTCAGCCAGGAGTGGTTAAGATAATTCAGCCAATGAGACTTGAAAGCTCAGGTCACATTCTGATGCTGCTTTATATTGACACCTCTTCCTTGCATGCATCTTATGTTCTGATGCTTTTGAACATGAATCTGAATTTATCATAGGATGTTGCTTTTGTCACTTCCATGTAAATGTGCATAACCTTGACTACAGAATGAAAGTTTGGAAAAATTGAAAAGAAAAACATCACAGCCCAAATCTACTTAGTGGGAACATCTTTGTTTTAGCAGCAGTTATGACCACAAAAAGCTGCCCTTTTTGGACTGCATGAAGTTTCTCTGAGCTCATTGATGACTAATACATGCAGCTCTTTCTCAAAGAAACGTGTTCTGTCCTGATGCCAAAGATACAGACTCGTATGGAAGAGGTTGCCTTTGACTGTAATACTGACTTCTGTATCCAAAGGCCATTTCTTGTGCCATCAGTAATGTTCTTTCCCCTGCCCATTTGGTGTAAACTCACAGAATTGACTTGGAAGAAGGTCTTGGGAAGTTATTGGGTCCAATCTACATCTTCGAGCAGGACCAAATCCAAGCAAGTGGATTGGACCCATGTCCATTTTGCTTTTGCATGCCTCCAGATATATCTCAGAATGGCTCTGGAAAACCTATTCCAGGCTTGTGAATCTCACCAGGAAGTTGTTTGTTTGTTTGTTTGTTTGTGGTTTTTTGGGTGTTTTTGGGTTTGTTTGTTTATTTACTCATTTTTAAACAGAATCTACTCAGAATTTCACTTGTTACAGCTTATGTCTGTTGCTTCTTGCCCTGTGACTGTGCACCTCCAACACAGAACCTGGCCTTGTTTTCTCTGTCCTTTCTTATTGGTTAGTTATAGACAGCAGAAAGATCATTATCCACATTACCAATTTTACTAATAACTTCACAGTAGTTATCAAACCTGCACTTTCAAGATAATGTCTATACTTCTAAATATTCTTTATTGAGAGTAACTTGTTCCTAACTAGCAAAGGATGAAATCTTTTTGTTTTGGCAGAAACTAGCAGCCTAATTTTTTTAGAATTCTTGTAGTCCTTCCAATGTCTTCTGTTATGATGTGTTTAGCTTTTAGGATATGAACGAGCTGCAAACAACCCTCAGCAGCTCCTAAAAATCTTAAAATAAAGATGCTCTTCATGACTATCGATAAAATGGAAAGTTGGATATAATTGTAAAGGGCTGCCTCGTTAGTAATCCACTGTGCTGGCATCATGCACAGTTTTCCATATGGTGAGGCAGGACTCTTCCAATCATTATATGCTCTCACTCAAATTCTGCCTGCTGCAGGAAATTAGCACCGTTCACACTTGTTTAGGCTTAATAAAAATCATTTTTGCAAAAGCACAGGGATAAGGTCACCATCTGCCACATGAAAATGCCAATTTCAAATGAGCAGCAGTCAAAAGAGTCTTTCATTTTTTTAGACACTTTCAGAAGTAATAGGAAAAATCTTAATTGATTTTGACACATATCAGGCCACAGAATCATGTTAAGATATCAGATTTTCAGCTTTGCAGATATGTACTTTTTTCTTAGAGCGTTGTGAGTGTTTTATGGAGCACATTTGTATTTTCAGCTATGTTCACATTTGGGAATATCTGATTAGTATTCATTTGGAAACCCTTCCCAATGCATGAAGGCAATATATCAACTTCATACCTAAGTTCAGTGATTTAGCACTCATACCAGCTTTGATTTTTATCATGTATTTTAAACTATCTGGTCCATACAAGTATGAGCTGAAATATTTTACTACAAAAGCCTTTTACAAATTTTCAGTCTCTATAAAAAAAATTTAATTGTAGCAAAATAGTGTATATATTGTATACTTACGACATTTTTTCTCCCAAAATAGATTACAAAGAAACCTACACCTTCCGTGAATTAAAAAGAACATTTATGCTTATTTATTCAGAGTGTGTGTGCTAAATAGAACACATAATTAATGACTGTAGAATGAATGGTTGAATATGGCCTTTTCATGACCAGAGTGTTAGTACTCTAATAAAGGAGATTAAAAAATGCAACTGCATCTGAAGAGTTGAAGAGCTCTCTTACTCACTTAAATGTGGAAACATCTGCTTTTCAAAATTATACTCAAAGTTCTGTAGTCTTTCAGGACAAGAAAACAAAATTTACATTTGATTATATTTTAAAATGTCTTTAGTTTACAAACTGTATGGTCATGATGATGTTTGAATTGAATATACCAAATAAGTGTATTGAATCACTAGTTCTGTAGTAATTTGTTATATATTGATTTATTTTTTTTTTAATCATATAGTTATCTTCTCATGCTTGGGGAAATAAAATAATCCAGGAATTAAAAATAACAAAAATCCCCAATAATTGTCTGATTTCTACTTTCTCAAAGCACAAAAATCACAAAGCTACAGGTTGAGAACTGTGCCAGGGTGATGATCAGCATTCTGGGGATAGCAGAAGGGATAAAAATAATAATACAGAGCCATGTGGACAGAGAAAGTTGTGACATGTAGTTTCTGCTCCACTTATTACAAAATTTATACAGCTAGGTTTATGAGTTGGATGCTTGCTTTTCTCTCATAGCAGTTTTTGGATGGTGTGATTGCAAGCATAAGTTGCCCTTTATCTCAAATGTGAATAGCTAATTTCTTTATTGATGGCCCTAATGTTGCAGCTGATGTAAACTTCATTTGCTCCAGCTCCATACAAATATTCCAGATGTCCTCATGGTTTACTTCTAAGTGCCTTTTTGTTGTTGTTGGTTTGTTTTGTTTTGAAATAAAGAGTTTACTGCCTTAGAATAAATTCTGATAAGGGAAAATGAATAAATAAAAATGTAACTGCCTTATACCTTCCCAGATTAAAACAGTGACCTGTCTCCAAGTGCAGGTACTTCATTTTTTTTAGTCTGTTCATTGCTAACTAAATAGCTTATTTTGTCAGCTGTGGTCTTGACCCTTAGACAGGATTTCTTAATCTTGTAACATTTTTTTCCCTTGTCTTTCCTTTTCCTTTTCTGAGATGCTTTTACAGGTGTTGAGGATCTATATTTTCATACTGTTCAGTTCCTCCTTTAATTATATGGGGATATAAATTCCAGCAGAGACAATAAAGTGAAAAGCATGCAAACATTTTCCTCTGTCATATTGTTAAAGCCATTTCCAGAAGTCTTGATTTTTAGGAGAGGACTTTTAACTTTGTGGCATGACTTAATTAAGGAAGAGGAGCATGGATGCATTCTATTCTTTCCTTATCTCTGTGTGCCCTACCTAGCATATACCTGGGTCAGATATATGCAGACACACAGTTTGTTCCTGTGTCACTGTTATGTGCCTAGTGACAGGCTATCTGCAAATAGAACAGATGGGATTTTTATGTATCCCATAATTTATTTATTTGTTTATTAATATCATCATGGGTATACTGCAACACCATAAAATGTAGATCAACTAAGATGTGTCAAGAGATACTCCTGGCCCTTGTGCTTAAGACAGAAAGGAAAGATGTGACATGAAATTAGTAAAGAAAATTACTTCTTAAGGAGCAACAAGTAAATAAAAGCATTTATATTATGGACTATAAATGTAATAAAATAATGAAAAAAACCAAGCCTAGACGACTTGGCAATTAAAAAGTTAAGGACACTAATATGCATGTTTATATCATTATTTCTCTCATTTCTCCACTTACAACAATTTTGTGGCTCTTTAGAAGCTATTAAACTGATGCTATTCAGTCACCCAGAAAGTAGCAGCAGCAGCTAATGGGGGCTACATTTGTATGGATGTCTAGACATCAGTGAAGCTAATAGTGAAGTCCAGCATCATACTCTTAAGAGAGCATGGTAAACCAAAATTTCTACCTGGCCTGTATGCTTTCTATAGGCAGCAAGAGCCCCTAGCCTGGGGCACACAATCCTGCTGTTCACAAGAGCAACAAAGCACCTTCCTACAATGCACTGAAATCCTTCCCCAGTTCAGTACGAACCCAGTAGCAGGCTGCAAACTCAATTTAGTCTCTGCTGCTATTCACATGCCTTCCAACTGTGCCAAGGGTGGCCACAGACATATCTGAATGACAGTGTTATGTGCTGGGAGATGAACTAGTATATTGTTTCATTTTGTTCAGCTGTGGCTGAAGTCATTCCAGTGTAGTTCTAGTTCAAGTTAAATGACACTTCAAAATAGCAACTTCTTCCCTCATAAATAAATACATGCATACTGTCATACAGTCCTTTCAAATTACTTAACAATGTCCTTTCTTCACAGTGATTTTCCTTCCAAAGTCAATTTAAAAAAGGAATTATTTTCATAGCTAAGACCCTCATCCCTACACTTCACAGTCATTAAAAGCATTAAGAAACACACTCACAAAGCATACACTGTCCTATGTCCTGGTACTTTCTCAGCTCTGCTGCACCTTTCATGCAAAAGCCAAAATAATATATTTTGCCTTTTATAATGGGGCAGCTCTGAAGGAATTTTAAACTGCTGAATTCCTCTTAAAAATAGTGTATTTTCCAAAGACTTTATGCATCCTTTAAGCAGTGAAGTTGTGATTTTGATGAAATTTTGGGAGATTAATAACGTAGCTTTTTTTTTTTTTTTTAATATAGAAAAATCACTTTGCCACCAAATCCTTTCCTATGTTATCTACCCATCTAACTCTTCATTCATAAACTGTGAAGGAGCTGACAGTCTGCCCATGCACCTGAGGGCAAAAACCATGCTGATATGCAGATGGTTAAGCATGTACCCACAAACAATTGGCTCTGACCCTAACTTGTGTCAAGCAGTTGGCATGGCTCCTGATTAGTAATTAATTAAATCTGCCAGCAGCCACTAATGGTATCTTCCCAATGAATGGCATGCCAGATCCATTAGGATTAAACTATTTGATATTGATTCCTGATTTATGTTTTGTCAGTTCAGCTGGATATCTATTCAATGACAGTAAATACTCTGTGTGAAAGATTTGTTTAGAAAAACATGCTATCTAAAACATCATGTTAATATCAGAGCATATTTCTTTGCTAAGCTGTACTACTTCTTTCTCAATATATAGGGAAGTAGCAAGTTCACTACAGCATCCAATTGCTAAAAACAAAATATAAAATCAAAATAAATTATCAGTTTTGATTTAGTAAGGTACAAGAATAAGGCTTAAGTTTTAAGCTATAGTTTTGGTTTACAGTTTATATATATAGTTTAAGTGTAGTTTAGTACAACTGTGATATTGAAATTATATTGTGAATTCCCTCATGGACTTTAATTCCATTTCAAAGACTGTTTTTTGTATCAAATAACTTTTGCCCTGCAGGCAATGTCAGCTCCTAGCAGCTGATGGACACCTGTTACTCCTACTTATTTCCATGGCAGGCAGTTCTCAGGATTTGTCATATTTATTTTCAGAAGGTGTGATTTAAAGCTCTCTAAGTGAAAGAAATTACTAGAGGCCACAACTATTGTTCAGTTATAATTGTATAAACCCATATTAACTTCACTGATTCAGAAGTTTAGAAGGTGAACACTCAGTGGAGAGAAAGAAAAAAAAACAAAACCAAAAAAGAACCTGAAAAATAAAGCATGATTATCTCAAGTGCTGCTGAACACTGTGTCACAGTTTCCAACCAAAGGAAGGTTTCCACTGCACTCTGCATAGATGTGTCTGAGAAATGTCCTTTCTGGAGCAACCCCAGAAGAAACTCAGACTTTAAGAGCCAAGAACTGAAGTGTTGGAAAGCAACTGTTTTGGATGAGTTGTGTTTTGAGAGATGGTTATTTTATTAAGGAGTTTTTTTGTTGCTTTGTACAAATAAGCTACCTGAACACCAGGCAGTGATAGATAAAGGATCTGTAAGCTGCTGGTATAGGGGCACAACTCAAATGTTGAGGCTAAAGCCCATACACCTATTGTTAACACTGCAGACCAAGGAAATGTCCTTGGTCGTGGTTTCCTGTCCTGTGCCTGATTTCAGAGAATTATAATTGAAATTTTTATTCACCTCTGGACGTGCTCTCCAGTTCTGCATAGCTCTGACGAAGCAGCAGCAAGTGCTGGTCAAGTTATGATGGGATAACTACAAGTTCCTGTGGGACAAAAAATGGTGAAAGATGCATTGAGGAGTTTGGACTCAACATGTCTCGGGTGTGGAAGGACTGGGGAACATTTAAATCCTTTCCTTGGGTTACTGGGGGTTCCAGCTCCCAAGTGAATGCAAGGTCTGCTATGTTCTTTACTTTGCAAAAACAAAGCTGGGATGTACCTTTGCCTATGATCTAACATATAAGACTCCAATATGGTTTATAAAGTAAGATGTGTGTTATTCTAAGCTCTGAAGAGCATAGTTTTTACTCTGAGGTGAATGGTGAACTTATCACAGCTATGCTTTTATATCTTTTGGTAAGCTATTTTATTTTTAGCATTTTCCTTGGATGTGTTGGGGCTTTTTTTTTTTTTCAAATTCTTATCCAGCAGTTTTAAAAATAAAATTAGTCTGGTTAGTGTCAAAGGTTCTGCTTGAGATTACTCTTCCTGATATTGAAAAGTGCTTTAATCCTTAGGAATGAAAGGTGGTAGGTGCTGTATGAATACAAAATGTCATCTTTTGGCATTTCTAGGTCAAAATACTGGTGGGGGCAGTAAAATCCACCTGTGCTCAATGTGACTGATTGTGATTGTTGCCAAGAACAGGTTTGAGGTCTTCCTTGATTATTTACAGCAGCTGTCTATTAACTCAGTGCTAATTTAATGGGAGCAACTGGTCCTTGCCCCCTCTGGAAAGGTGGTCTGAGAAACTTTTGCTTCCACACAGATGTGGCTACAGACATCTATTTTTTACAAACTTCATGAAGGTAAGGAGCAATAAAGATTGTTTATTTATTCTTCTATGAGCATTGAAGATCTTAGATTAGACAGGAATTTGATGGCTTGGAGGTTCCTATATAAGTGAAAGAATATGTTTGTAAAGGGAATAAAATTTTGCCATGTGGTCATGGTATCACTTTTAATCTTTTGATTAATCTACCAAAAGTTGTGCATTATTTGAATAGAGCTGAACTGTAATTCTGGGTTAGATATAGGGTTCTTTTGCCTCTTTTAATGTGTACTCTCTTTTTATGGAATCAAGATAGGAACAAAACCACATAGTGTGCTGAGGGTTAGTTTGGTTTTTCAGGCTTCGCACTTATAAAATGTGTAGTTATTAGGATTACAACATAAATATTGTAAATTGAGAAGCTTGAAGTTCTTGGTTGTTCTGTTTTGAGATGTTTGGAAATATTTTTAACATTATTTTGGAAATTAATGTATTGCTTTCTTAGGTTACACATGTGCTCAAAAAAGCAAAAAAAAAAAAGCAAAATGAAGAAAAAAACCTGCTTATCTGTGATTACATCCTGAGTTGTGTGGTTTTTATTGTTGTTAGTTTTGTTTTGTGTGGTTTTGTGGTGGTGGTTTTGGGTGGGGTTTTTTATTGTTTTGTTTTTGGTTTATTTTATTGTTGGTTGTGGGTTTTTTTGTGTGCATTCGTTGTTTGGTTAGTTGGGGTTTTTTAGATTTAACAGTGAAGAAAAATAAGTGATGCAATCTGTTTTAGCCTAAAACAGGCAAATGCAGGTACACTTCAAAATCTTTGTCACTATGTATTAGTGTTTGAACTTTGCTGGCTTTACTTTCTCAAACAATTATTTCAGTCTTCTGTTTGAAGTAGTGTTACTGGTTTCAAAGACATAAATTTTAAGAGAACAGAATTTCTTTAAATACTATTTTACATTGCATTTAATTTTCCCACATGTAGAAATAAAAGAAAATGCTATTATGAATGGGCAAAGCTTGTTATTTTTTATTAAAAGAAAGTTCCTCTATTGATAATTAAAAAAATTGCTATAATTTTGGAATTATTTTATTATGTTTTGAAATAGCAGCCACATTCAGTAATGGTAGTTCAATGAAGAAAATTACTGTTAATTTCTATACAGCTCTAAAATACAGCATATTCAGTTTGAAACACAGGGAGATTTTCAGATGTTTCTCAATGTATAACAAAAGTGACAGTGTCTTTCACTTGCAAGTTGAACCTATTTTATGTGAATTGGTTGCAAACAGGTATCAGTTGAATTACATGAGAGAAACTGATTGTGTGTTTTTCAAAAGCTCCTTGGTTATGACAGGAAAACTGGAGCAACAATCACAAAGAAAATCTCTCTTGAAAGTCTTCTCTTAACCTTGTTCATTGCTTTGTTTTTTAAGCAACAATAGAATATATTTTTTTATTAAAAAAATTTGTTGGTTTTTATTAGAAATATTTCTTTTTTCAGTGAAAATCAGTACTTTTAATTTAGTGACTACTTCTAATTTAGTGAAATGAGATCTCCTTAGCTATTAGATGCCATTGCGTTTTACCTGGTTTTCTTCTGGCTACATTGCTGTCATGTCATGTGTAATTATAGTTAAATCAGGGACAACTTTAATATTATAAACTTAGATGCAAATATCAGTGCAGGCTAGTGATCAAAGATATTCAAGTTTCTAGAGAGTTCATTGAGCTCCATGGGTACTTTACTAATGGTATCCAAATTAATACATAACTAGATAAGTATCTCTATAGGAGCTTGAAGTTGTTCCTGTCTGTTCAATTTTTATTTATAATCATAATTTCTTGTAGCTATGGTGCATATGTTTATGCTTTGAAAACAGCTATTTTTTTTGGCTGCATAGCGTGACTGTTAGGAACATCTCTAACCAGCCAACCACTCCAGGTGACTTTTTTAAGCATTTCCATATATTTGTAGTTCTGAAATACTTGTTCCTTTGTGATAATTTTTGTATATGACATAGCGTTTGCTACTTTTTAAATCAAAATTATCATAGGTACCAGTTCACAATTTACACTGGAGCTTTACAAACACAGCTTTGTTCAATCCTTGTTCATTTGCAGCTGTAATATCTACTTCACTGCAGACTTTTCTTCTTCACTCTGTCAACCTCATTCTCTTGTGTATCCTCTTTCCCTCAGCCTTTACTTGAAAATGCAAATTTTCATTACATTTAAAGCATAGCAAAAAACTATTATTTAATTTATATTGAACTGGTCACAGAATAGTAGGAGCTGGAAGGACCTTTGGGGATCACCTAGTCTGCCCTGTCCCATAAAGCAGGGTCATCTAGAGCAAGTTGCACAGGAACATGTCCAGGTGGGTTTGAATCTCCAGTGAAGGAGGCTCTGCAGCCTCTCTGGGCAGCCAGTTCCACTGTCCAGTCACCCCCAAAGGAAAGAAGTTTTTTTTTTCCCCTTAGTTTTGAGTGGAACATCCTGTGTTCTAGCTGCTGCCCATTACCCCTTGTCCTGTCACTGAGCACTACTGAAAAGAGTCTGGTCCCATCCTCTTGACACTTTCTCTTCAGCTATTTGTAAGCAATGATAAGATTCCCTATCAGTCTTCTCCAGGATGAACAGCCCCAGGCCTTTCAGCATTTCTTGGTAAAAGAGATGTTCCAGTCTCCTAAACATCTTTACAGCTCTCTGCTGGACTCTTTTCAATATTTTTTCTCTCTTGAACTGGGGAGCCAAGAAATGGGCACAGTACTCTGGGTATGGCCTCATTAGGGCAGAGCAGAGGGGGGATTGTGTCCAGTCATTCTATTTCCACTTGTAACATAAAATAAATTGGTGAACTCTACAACGTGTTGTTTGTTATAAAGAACTAAGTTCATATTTAATTCTTGAAGTACTGAGCAACTGTATATATTTTATCTATACAGTGGTTCAAAGCCTAACTGCGAGCCATTGTATGACACAAATTTTAGTAATTCTTCATTGTGAAAATGTCATGAGTAACTTACAAAAATCAGCTTTATTAAGAACATTTGTAGATACCTTTTCCAGATTGTACAGTATAATCTCTTTAGGGACAGAATAGTTCTTATCCAGGATGACAGATAAAAAGATAAGACTTTGCTCTGTTGTCATGAATAGGGAAAAAGTGGACAGCTATGCTTTCATCTTAGTGGGGGACGTCCTTTTTGCTTTGAATGTGACATGTGAAAATGAAAAGCAAATTTGGCAGCACTGAATTTATACAAATGTGTGTCTTATTGTTAATATGATATGCCATAAGATAAAAGGCACAATTAATATTTAGATTATTGTAGTGGCAGAGGCCACAAGAACACTGAACCCAGTCAGGCTATTTTGTTACACAACAGGTAAGAGGTTTGAGGTGGTTATAGGCAATAAGGGCACACAAATAGCATCTGAGAAATATTTAAAGTATGCATGTGTTTAAAACTATAGTCTCTGATTTTGTGTACATTGTGAAAGATGTTTCTAAATGTTTTTTATAGTCATCTAGAGTATTTTTAATGAAATCTAATTACAACAACATAGATTTTGATATGCACTCGTGGGGCATCAGTTCTACTGTATTATCACTTGTTAAATTGCACACTTGCCTCTTTTGTTCTTTTGAGGCCTTTATCACCATCACTAGGTTTCTATTAATGTGCTCTCATAATAACAATGATAGAATTGGTCCCAAACAAATAACTGTTGCACAAATTAAACTAAACCAATATGTTTTCCTTTTCTTGGATTAGAACAGTCTTATACCATATGCTCTTAACTTCTTTATGCATCAGGGCCAGTCAGATAAACAATAATTGTTATTGAATTTCTTTATAGTATAGTGATATTTTGTATGTGGTAGTCTAAACAAAATTGTTCTTTTGAGTAATGTCTGGCATCTGTGTAGGTAGCTGATTTGAATTAAAGCACATTTGTAGCTGTATTAGTATTTGTTGAAGGTGATAGTTTTTCAAAACTGGATTTTCCTTTGCTGTATCAATTTTAAAGTAAGGATTTGACAAAAAGAGTATCAGGAACACTTATGAAAAATGAAAAAAAACCAGCCCAACCTTATAATAAAAACCTAAGCATACTTTTTTTGTATAGACACCTGCAGTTAATCTGAGAAATATATTGGTAGACTTCCAATTATAATATTTTCTTGGATGTTGTACTTGTTGGAACTAATGGTAAGAGTAAACTTCCTATGCTTTTTTTTTTTTTGAGCCCACCAAGGGAGCAAGGTACAGGTTCCTTCATTGGGCCAAAGAATCCTGTTCTAAATAACCCTGTAGATAACCTTTTTCTTCATTGTTCATGGAGGAACACTGAGTTTAAAGTCCTGATATGAATGTTAGTCTCTGAGAATATAATCTAATCATGTGACCCTACACAGCATGTTTGCTGTAAGGTCATTTTCTCTCCATTGGCTTCATCTGGATATAAAATCAGCCCCTATTTTGCTTCTACAACTGAAGGGAAAAATTGCTGTACAGCTGAAACAACAATTTCATAATCAGCACTTAAAATATGTGTATTTTCACAATATAGAAAATGTAGGAATAACTCTTTAAAACTCATGGCTCGAAGAAGTCTGCTTTCACTAGTTTTGTAAAATGTCTGGTACTGGAGTGATCATTCAAATAGAACAAAAATTGCATGACTCTTGACTGAAAATTGCTTTCCAACCACAATAAAAATTGGAGATCCCATGACATATCACAAATTATAACATTTTGACCTATTTCACATAGTTGCCTGATGCTTTTAGTTTATCACTTGTTGGGATTTGTTTAATATTATTCAAATTGTTGGCCGATCCACACAATGTTCTCATAGGATTTTTTTTTCCTAGTATATGTCCACAGTAAATATATCTATAGTGAATCGTGCAGTGTCATGGACAAATTAATTCATGTCCTTTCTTGGGTCTGATTCTTCAGCATATTTATAATTTTCAGAATATAGCATCATAATTAATTGCTTAACTAATTAAAATGCTCATATGCCACATGTTACCTGTCAGTGAGGAGGCAAAGCAGAAGCAGCAGGCTGAGGTTTTCATGTGGATTTGCTCTCTACTTACTGACTGGATTCTCTGTTTAAAAGCTGTCATCTTGTCCTTAACTAAAGAAGATACATTGATAACTGACAGCTACTTTGCCCAAGTCTTTATTACCAAAGTAAACATTGTAATAATGGTAAATACTTCAGCAAAATATTTTCCTTGCCTATTGAATTTCCTCTGCTCTGAAACTGTTCCTGTCTGTCATGCCCTGAATATTCCTATGTTGGAAGGGGTGTTGGACTTGATGATGATCTCCAGAAGTCCTTTCCAATGCCTGCCATTCTATGATTGTCCTGTTCCCAGCACTTATGAGGCTGCTCTTTGAATACTAGCAAGTCATTGAAGTGCAGTTAATCTGGTGAAGGGTCTAGAGGACAGGTGTTCTGAGGAGTGGCTGAGGGAGCTGAGGTGCTTTAATCTAGAGTAAAGGAAACTCAGGGAAGACCTTATTGCTCTCTACAACTACCCGAAAGAAAGTTTAGTGAGGTGGGGTTTGGCCTGTCCTCCCATACAGCAAGTAATAGGAAAAAATGAAACAGCCTCAAGTTATGCCAGGGGAGGTTTGGATTGGACAGTAGGAAAAAAATCTTAATTGAAAGCATTATCAAGCACTGGACCAGATTTCTGAGGGAAGTGGTCAAGTCACTGCTTCTGGAATTATTCAAAAGATGTGTAGTTGTGGTGCTTAGTGATGTGGTTTAGTGGTGACTTGTCAGTGTTCAGTTAACTCACGGACTTGATCTTGGAGGTCTTCTCTAACTGAAATGGTTCTATGACTCTATGCCAGTCTGAGACAAACTCCTCTTCACAATCCATTTGACTGCAGACTCACAATTCACAAAAAGCCAAGAAAGAGCTAACAGCAATTTTACTATATGCAAGGAAATAATAAAAAGGTATAATAAGAGTAAACTGATTTCTAAGTGAATATACCTTTAGCATCCTTTAAAACTTTTTATTCTTTCCTACTTCTTTTTAAATAATGTCTTTATAAAGGCTAGCAGAAGGTTGCTCTCAAGGACAACTCTATCTGTTAAGCATTACTGGATACAATTTCTACTTGTAGATGAGGTGTGGATCCTATAGATGCAATAGTCACAGAAGGGAACATTGTTTTAAGGGTTGAAGAGACAATGTACAGTATGCTTCTGAGAACAGCTTACTGCCCTTTTAGTACACCTTCAGTAAACTAATTACAAGATTCTGTCAAGCATGTCTATTTTTATTAAATACCTAATCTTAGCTGAATTATGTGGCTTTACAGCTCAACATGTGCTGCTACTTAATGACTGTGAAGTTCTGGATGGTGATCTTGGGAAATACATTAGCACCAAGCAGAAGCCCTGCTCACTTTAAACTATATGATTAATCACTCCTTTCTGAATAGTCAGTGAGCTCTGTACTTGTCTTCTAACTTTCACAGCATCTCAGTTTCTTCAAATCTGTTGTTTTTTCTATTATATTCTTCCCCACTGAGTATTTTGAGGTGTCATTTGAGAATGGCTGCTCATGTTCTTTACATAATGTTTTGTTTGAAACGGAGTACAGAGGCTTGAGGTGAGCTGGAAATCTCAAGAAGTACTCGGAGGTTAAAAAATGGAAGCACTTGCTTTTCAAGGATAAAGAATTATCAGAAAAATTAGAATCTACTTTTTAGTCTGGGGCAAATATGGCATAACATGAACTGGATTCTCTCTTCTGAGGGAATGCCTGGTGGATGATGGGACAGCCTTTCACTGGAGAAAGAAGAGTTTATCAGTTGGTATAAATGTGTATTGCTCTAATTCATAGTAATTGGTATATCATTTGAGTGGCAACAAATGTGTTAAGGAAGGTAGTGGTTTAGCTGCAGCTATCCTAGGATGGTTGTGCTCTAGGGTGAAGATCCCCTCCACATGATATTTTATGGAAATATTTTACTCATTTTTATAAATGTTGTCTTTTCACCCTAATTCAATTCCAAAGAAGATGATTTTCCAGATGACACCTTAGTTCAACTTCTGAATATGGACAGTTTTTCCACCTTCAGATAGAAATATGTGAGCACTGTGAAAACAATACAAAGACAAGAGCTAAACTGGTAAGGTCAGAACATGTAGAGTTTGTGCTTATTCTCTCATGATGTATTACCACTGAACAAAACAATCTAAAATAACAAATTTCCAATGCTACAAACTGGTTTTGCTTGCTCCAAGTATGATGTTGTGGTTTAAGCCCCCCTAGACAACAGAGCACAATGCAGCTGCTCACTCAATCCTACCCCCATGTGGTGGGATGGGGAGAAGAAAATGCAACACAAATCTGGAGGGTTGATAAAAAGGATAAAAAGGAAAGGTTGATAAAGAATCCCTCTCAGTCTTCTCTTCCCATACTAAAGACCTCCAGGTCTCAGCCTTTCCTCATAAGACATGTGTTCTAGTCCATTAATCATCCTTGTAGCCCTCCATTGGACTCTTGAGTAGATACTTGTCCCTCTGGAGCTGGGGGGCCCTGACTTGGCTGAATAAGGAAAATTCTATTGATTGGTTTCAGAAAATCTTTTATATTGGTTCTGTACAATGGATCAATATTAAAAATGTAAAAATTTACAGATTCCACTAGTTGTGGCAGTGTTAGGAGAGACTTTCAGAACAGCTTCAGTTACAGAATGTATAAAGTGTTGGGGAATATAGTTTGTCTCCATCTTGGAATTTATGACCTGAGCTGTGTTTGCCAGCTTAGCTAAACAAAGTGCATTACTCAATTTATATTGAGAGTGTTATCTAATGACATGTATTCTGATTTGTGTAATAATTGATCCTCTCTGCCTTCATACTTAAACTGTCAAAAGAGGCTTGATACTTAGCTTGAAAATCTGATGGCTTTGAACTGCATTAGGGTTTTTGACACAAACTGTGCAAACCTTGTAGTAATAAGTGCAACTAATGTGACTAATGCTGCAGTAAGTGGTAAGAGTCACTGTACCAGGTGTTAGCCTATATAAATTTTAAAAGAGTATCTGTTAAAGAGAGACAATTCACTTGTGTATGTGAGCACTACTTTCTATCCAAACAACTCAGTCCTATTTACTATTGTACTATAGGATGCAAATCCTATGCAGCTCCTACACTAAGTGGACTGGATGAGGCACAAACCTGTCCAGGTTATACTTTCTATAGCTATTAAATATAAAAGTAGTACTATATGGCTCATGACCTTAAAAATACATACAGGGCTTCTTTTGCATATAAGTAGGCTGCATATACAAAGACCAGATAACTGTTTTTCATAGAATAATTCTATTCTGGACATAAAAAATGTAGATTCTTTGTACTTGTTATGTTGATTTAAAAAACACCAGCACCTATAAAATCCTACAATTTAGCACAGAGGAAATGTTAAAGTATTAGCTCTGATTTATCTCTTCCTTCCTTCTTTTCCCAAATCTCCAGTTTCCTATTTTATGTCATCTTGTCTGAACAAACAGATTTATGAACCAGCTCCTTGAACACTAAAACCATTTGCCATTTGGTGAAATTGGCTGACATTTCATTTTTGCTGTGCAGATTGCAGATAATGTTGATATTATTTTGCTGAGCTCTGTACTACATCATTAACATATTGCTCATGACTGAATTTAAAATGCTTTCGCTCTTCGAGTGTAATAACTTGCATTTTCTCTGTTAAAGAAATTATGTAGATTTTGCTGACAAAAAATTAGTTAATGTTGCAGCACAGTAAAATAGAAATTGCATTGAAGTAACAAAATGCAACATTAAATTATATGTTAAAAGTGAAGGAAGAAAATATCTATGATAAATTTACTCTGAATTTTGAGTAGAAATGAGCAACATTCATTAAAAAGGCTTAAATTCAGACTATCAGCATTATAGCAATACAGGACTTGTCAAATTAGAAGTTTGCATTGTTCCTCTTTGCATTACATGAAAATGAAAATTAATTTCATTTTGTACACCTAATCCCATTCTTTCCAATGTACAATTGCTTTTGCTCAAGAAGAAACCAGGTAGCAGGATTGCAAGGTAGTTGTAGTTGACCAGGAACATTGAAAACTTAGGCAGACTTTTATCAAGTTGGCAGGCAATTATCAATGAGTTTATTTTATAATATTTTAAGATTTACATCTATAGATAAATTTGTAAATCAAGGATTTTCTTTGACAGTTTTACTTCAGATCCTGCTGAGAGAAGTGAAACTAGGCAACCAATTTTAAATTGTCTGTCACCCTGCTACAATTTGTCATAATTTGCATTACCAGTGATCTTAGATAACTCCCTTATTCTTATTTATTTCTCTCTGTCTTCTTGGTTATGCTTCTTCATAGCTTTGATTAGGTATGTTTTGCCAGACTGTTGTTTGTTTGTTTTTTTGTTTCTATAACACATTATGGATCATATGCTGCCATCCTTCTCCATGTTAAATTGTATCTTCAGCTGTCTTGGTACTAATCATTAACAATTAAGGTTACAATTAATGATTATGTAAGAAGTTACTTATTGTGATTAAAGGAGGCAGTATGTCATCTGGTTGATAAATAGCTTTTCAATCACAGATTACACATATGTAAATTATTCCACCAACCAGATATGCAGTTAAAAAATACAAGATCCAAACTGTTACCTTCATTTGGTTTTTTTTTTCTAATACAGACTAATTTTGTAGTTCCTTATAGGCAAATAAATAAATTTTGCTTTATGTTTATAAATGTGAAAGATGGATTCTTCTTCAAAACTGTTCTATGTTGAGCCCATATTTAAAAAAAATTTGTTGAAAGATCTGAAATTCTTTCCACTGGAGAATGGGAATTGTGGACATTCCATGGCAGTTTATTTCTGCTGCTCCTTTCTCTTTACGTTTTTCCATTGCTCCAGTGTGGATCCTTCACAGACTGCTTCCAGTGGGTCCTCCATAGGCTGCAGTTATTTCAGGAACTATCTACCTGCTTTGGCATGTGGTCCTTCCTGTGCAGCAGTGTGGATATCTGGCCCACAGTGGGCTGCAGGGTAATCTCTGCTCTGGCACATGGAGCACAGGAAGATCCCTTCCAACTCGGGCCACATTTTTTTCAGTTTTATTTTTTATAATTATTTTTTCAACTTCTAGCCAAGAAATAAAAATATTTTCCATGTTCTGTTTTTAAGCTTCAGCATCTGTAAAACATACTGTCATGACTAAGTTGATTTAATGTCTTTTAAGAGTTTACTAGTTGGGGACATGATACTATGTTTACCACCTACAGATGCATAAATGTTATGCTAACTGACAAAGGTTGTCTGATGTTTTCTTAATTAATACATCTTTGACAGTCATTAAAGTGTCTTACTTCGTGGGCAGACTTGAATTTCAACCTATTTTGAAATAGGTTTCTGCTGCTTTGCACTGCAAAATCTACTAGAAAGCACCTAGATCCTTAAATCTACAATGAATACAATCAGTTTTTACACCTTGTTTTGTTTTGGGGTTTTTTTTGTGTGTGTTTTCTGCATAGTCAGGCTGTCATTTTGTGTTTTACCTCCTGCCTGAATTTCAGTTTCAGCTAACATACCAAACTAATGTAAATTATTAAGCTTAGGCTTTTCCATATGGTGATTACAACCTGGCATTTTCACACATTTTATGTGTGAGCTTTCAAACTTGTAAAAAAAATAACCCGACAAAAAACCCCAAAGAGTTTGTATTTTTACTTTCCCACCTTTACTAAATTGAAACTAACTGATATTTTTTCTTTGGAGTAAAGAATGTCTACTGTACTAAACTTCAGTAAAAATACTAAATGTAGTAAAATCTATTCCATACAGCACACTGACCTGGGGTTTGAGGAGGTGGAGAGAATATCGTTGCATCTGTGCTTAGAGTCTGTACTGCAATATCAATCACCTTGCTGTGTGGGAAGGTTGTAACAGAAAACACACTGCACTTCTCAACTTATTCTGTAATATCTGACTGAGACTCCAGTCACCCTGGGGCACAAAAGTCAAAAATTAGCACTCTTTTCCAAATTCACTGTTTTAAGAATTAATGTTGCTACAGTGAAATATCTTTTAAAGGAGAAGAAAATGTTGTGGCAATCCCTGATAACTTCTTATTTCCTATTCATATTGGCACTATTTTTATTTATCCCCTTTGTGTATTAATGATGCAAAAGATGTTTTCCATATGTTTTCCATACTCTTCTCAATGTCATCCAGTGACAGGACAAGAGGCAATGGGTGCAAGTTGGAGCACAAGAGGTTTAGGGTAAACA
>JANHGL010012331.1:50664-62660 GCA_024611195.1 Ceyx melanurus | reverse complement strand
CCAGCTCTCCAGCCTGTGCAGGTCTCTCTGGATGGCAGCACAGCCTGCTGCTGTGTCAGCCACTCCTCCCAGTTTGGATATGTAATGCTGCAGTGTTTTCAGCTGAAGTCACAGACAGCAATTGGCATTGGGTTGCCATCATACTGTGACATAGCCTGCCCTCCTGGATGAGGGAGTTTGGTTGGTCAGAAACTGCACAGATGGCTTTAAAATATTGCAATAAGAATTTCACTTGTAACAGTTCTGAGTAACATTTCTGGCTTTCTGGATAACTGGAAATCCTGGCTCCAAGCTTCATATGTCAGCCAAGAAGGTGTAAAAAGAACATGGAACAGGTTGGCTCCTTAAGCAGTCTTTAGAAATCATGGTCAAAATCTTCCTCTGCCCAAATAAGAAAAACTACTTCACATGGTTTGTACTCCATCCCTTTATGCTAAAGAAGGCTACGGGGCAACTTAGAGATATGCTTCCAACTCTATTTTCTGCAGTTGCTACAATCCCATTTTCTGAGAAGCTGGATGTCATAACAAGTCAGCGAGTTTGCGCCAACACTAGTTCTGTCAGAAAAGAAACAAAGAGCAAAAGCACTCTCACTTTGGCAAGACTGCCACAAGATTGATTGAGCAATGCATGCCAGCTCAGGAAATTAATTTTTCTTTAGACAATTTCTCTACTGGTAGTGATGATTTTCCTTTGCTCAGCAGGATGACCATTTCCACTTTTTAGAATTGTTATAGAGATGCATCGGGGCTGAAGAGAGAAAAAGTTTTTCATACCTGGCTGGCAGTGTGGTGACAGGGGACAGGATGCAATGTACTTATACAAACCACTATATAAAAATGGGCATGTTTTGACTTCTAGCAAAACTTACCTCTTCCTAAGAAGATGTTCAGAGAGAGCAGATGCTGTATCTCCCTGGTGTGCTCTGCACTATGATCCCAGTCTTCAGAACTGGGTCAGGCTTAGGGTAAATCTGAACTAAACCACAGTCTAGAAATGGACGATAATTTAGAAAATCTTGTTGAGATCTTCCATGTTTTCTACGTCTTTTCCACAGAAGATGTGACTGTGGGTTAGATGGTCCCCCAAAGTTTTTCTGCACCCCCCAACATGGTACACAAGATCCAGCAGTGGCCTTGGTCTTCATTCCAATCCTTGGTATTAACTCTAAACATGAGGTGTTATCACTGCTAGAAGCAGACACTGTCTGCAAAACATGCTGCTAACTTCAGAAAATGCAGTTAATTAGAACTGAGCTGAAAAGTAAAATCACTGAACAGAATTTGTTCGGTTCTCACTCAAACCAGGACAGGGATACTGTTCAGAACCAAGCCTAAGGGAAACCTGGGATTTGAATTGGAATCTGTGGTTTCCCTTGCTTCCCACAGGAAAAATACTTTTAGTTTGCTTTTGCCTCATCATCTGTGCAACTGGCATTCTGCAAGACTACATATGAAGCAAACCAAACGTCAAATTAATCATCATGACATTTTTTGTTGTTGTTGATTTATCAGCAGAGGGAATTATTGATCACATTTCATGTACTTGTCTTCTGAAAGTTCCCAGAATGAAGGTAAGAGTGTTTTATACTGTATACATTGTATTGTTTAGAAACAGCCTCAAGAGATATTTTTCCAGGTGTATATGTCTTTGGTCTACCTTGGAGGTCTCTCATGTGGGTTCTCTGGATTTTCTGTTTCTGTTCTTCTTGGCTACCCAAATCTTCTTTATCATGATCCTGGAGGATGAAACAAGCAACAGAAAACCCTCTGGACATGATGGTTCAAAGAAAAATATCCCCCTGGTGTTTACCTCTTGTTTCTCGAGTCTCTGATGTACTTGCCCATACTTCCTGCTTTGGATACCCTCTCTGCCTCTGGCCCTTGTCCCCTCCACATCTCCTGGCCACTCTTCTCTCTCTCCCTAGTCAGATGTCTCACCTGCTTCTCCTTCAGCAGCTTCCCATTGCCTAATGAAGAGGCTGAGGTTTCCATAAAAATAGCTTTTTTTTTTTTTTTTTTTTTTTTTTTAGTCTAGTTTCCTCATTTATTATGTCACATCCTTTGGGAGAAAAAAGAAAAACCTCCACATCTATGGTAAAGATAGGCTTTTTCTCCCGTGTGACAGCTACTCCTCATCTCTGAGCACCACAGAGCTGCTTGAACCTCCTTCTGCCTCCTACTGGTCACACAGACTCTCCCTCCCACATATCTGTCCAAAAGCAAGCTATCTGTCTGGGCATAAAGGACTGAGCAGGACACCTGAGCATTATCTCATCCTTCTGTATGCTGGAATGGCTCAGGTTCTGTTGGACTATCAGTAGCAGTTGACTATGTGTCATTACACAATCAATGTAATGTCACCCATTAAACCATTTGTTGACATAATTCAAGTCTACAATACGAGCAGTATTGAAAAAAAAAAGTGATTTAATTATTACTATAAGTACTTATCACAGAATATTAGGCATTGTTTTGAAAAGCCTGGCTGGGAATGTTAGTTTAACAATTTTTAAGTCTGTAGTAAAACAGTGTTAGATGTTCCTCATCCTCCCTTTCCATTGACTCTCAGAAAAGCCAAAGCCAAAATGTCTCTGTGAAGTTTAAATAATTTTCCTATTAACCTTTTGTGTGAAGTTTACAATACACTTAGTTGACTAAGTTGATTTATTTTTTATGAGTTCCTAGGCATAGCATGGGGGGTTTTTTTTGTACTTGTACGTGCCAAAAATGATGAGGGTCACATGGCTTAAGCAGGTTCTGTCTCACCCCTGCTCTTGCTGCAGTCCTGAAGTCAGAGTCTTTCACAAGCACATTTCTAAAATCTGTCAGGCGGGGAATGTAGTCCAGCAGGGGAGTGCAACCAGACACATACTTATCAGCTCCTGCTCTTAGATGAGAAGATAGCCGCTAGATGACCACTGGTTCCAGTCTGGAAGCTGGACAGACACAAGAGCCCAGAACTATGCACAAGCTGTATTCCACACAGAGGGGCCAAAACGTAGCAGAATTTGGGATCCTGCTCTGCTCCTGGCCATGAAGCTATCACCCTAGAAGCAAATTGCTTAGACTGACAGAGTAAACCAGAAGAGAAGTGGGTGGGTGTCTCTCCCTGCCTCTTCCCTGATGCACAAACACATGCAGCTTCACACAGCTCTTGTGCATGACTGCTGTGTTTCTCAGTTTTTCACCTAAAGTGTTGGGTTGCTTAGGTTCACCTACACAGTAAGCTATGGGGAATGTAGGGACCCAACAATGTAATTTAGGCTGAGCCTTTCCCTAGCTACAAGACCTGGAAGAGCAGAATCTGACTGTGCAGAGGAGCACTGCCTTCTTCGGGCGGCTAGCATCATGACTGCTTGGGGCAGCCAGCACAGGCAAGAACAGGCAAGCTAAGCCTACCAAGAGCCACTGGAGAGGGGAAATTCAGTGCCTCCACATCATATATACTGAATTTTATTTGGGTAATAAAGCAATCCTACAGCTCCGCAGCACCTCTTGTCTCTAAAGATCTCCAGTACCTCTTGTCTCTAAAGATCTCCAGTGTATGTATGGCATACATTGCTGCAGATCTTAAGTACATGTGGTCATCTATTTATTTATTTATTTTGCCCTGTTACTATATCTGTGAAGCAAAAGGACATTTCTTCCTCCATTTTGCAGAGTGACAAGAAGGTAGTGGTCTGCTCGAGGCCATGGAGGGCAATGGTGGTGGAGCAGCTAGGAATCCTCTTCCTGCCAGTCCCAGGCTGATGAACTTGGGAGGAGAAAAGATGAGAAAGGAGGAGAAAAGAGAAAAGCTTGTTTAACAGTGTGCAGAGAGTTGGCAGAGAAAAAGAAGCCACCTTACTGGTAAGGCTGCAGGTATGCCAAACAAAATTCAGGCAAGCAGCTCAGCCTGTGTGGATGTGTCACACAGAAACCCAGGAGGAAGGGCTTGTGTATCACCTTCCTATTCAGGTGTCTCACACTTTCTCGTCTTTAAATCCCTTTCCTTTTACTCCTGTGCATTTGAGCACAGAGATCCACATTTCAAGCCCATGAAGTGAAGCAGACACAAAGCTGTGGTACTGAAGTCTTTCTGACAGGCACTGTTGCAGAGTGCTAGGCCAGCAGCAGGGCTAGATGGAGAGGTCTGGAGTTGGTGACAAAGACCATGATGTGGGTTTCTCCTGCCTCTGATGTCCGTGTTCCCTGTGAGGTGAAACAGGATCACTTGTGGCTGTAAAGCACTGTCAGGAGTACCTTCAGCTCCCAGCAGAACACTGTGCCAATGTACCAAGAATAGCATTCTTCAGCCGTGAGATTTCTTCCTTCTAATATCACAAACACCGTCTCGTAGAATTGGGTCACTCCAGATGGCACCTTGTATTTGTTTTAGCAAAGCCCTACAGGATGTTCTTTCACTGAAGGGTCAATATATTCCCCTTGCCTTTGATTCAAAGTATACTGACATGTATGTGGTGGGCAGTGCTGCACCATCAGTTTACTGGCTCTGCTTCAGCAGAGCTTCCTGGTTCTGCAGTCCAGGAGGACAGGCAGCCTGTCAGAGGAGTTGCAGCGCCCACACAGATGGGTGGAGTTACTAATCTTTTTGAAAGGACAATTCAACTCTTTGTTTTGTATTTTTTTTTTCCAGATGTCACCTGCTGGCTTCAGGGGGAAGGAAAAAAATGTGAAGAAACTATTTTAATAATTTGCCTAGAAAGCCAGGTGCCTCTCCAAGCAGCTTGAATTACTTTTAATTTAAAACTTGAAGTAGAAAGAGAGCTGGTGTTTCACCATGGGCAGCTGTAAAACAGCAAGCAGCTATCAGGGTGTCTATGGAGGGACTGGTTCGGCCTTGGGCATAAGCCACAACTGAGTACTTCCCTCTCTGCCCATCAGCTACCTTCAAGACCAAAATCACTTTGACAGGGAATGCCTGAGCCCAGAGTTGCCCTCACTACTTGTGGCTACAGTCAGGTATGAGAAGCCATCAAGCTTTCTTCCTTCTTGCCCCTGCTTTTGTTGCATACTCATGGGCCTGGTTTCATACTGAGAAGGTGTAATATGGTGCAAACTAGTTATCACGTTTCAGGTGATAGAACACAGTCCTTTGCATGTGAACCACCTCTGGATTAAGCCCTCCAGAGAAGACAGTGGCTGTTGGCTTATCCCTTCAGGTGATAAACCTTGAGATGGCAGTTGTGAAATTTGAGTTCACTTTAAATCAACATTTTAGAGCTTATCTCTGTAATTTCTTTCTTGCATTTGACCTCGGTCTCCTTTCCCCCAGGCCAAGCCACTTTTGTCATTATCTAATGAGTTCCTTGTTGATGAAACAGAATAGTGAAAATGCAACATAATTTAGTGTACTTTTAGCATAATACATTTTGTATGAGGAAATAACAGATAAAAGACTTTTTGAGTAAAAAGATGAAAAGTGGGTCAGTAACATTAATGAAAATGTATCTTCAAAGAAACAGAAACCTTCAGAGAACATGAAAAAATATTTCTCTGTTACCTGAAGTAAATTTGTAACACACACTGAATGTGTGTAACTCACCACAACATCTTGGTGAGTCTGTTTTTAGGAAGGTTAGTTTCATGCTGCTTGATAAGAGGTTGCTAAGCAGTCTCCTGTTACTTATGTAAATAGGGATGTAAAATAGTCACCTTCTTGCCAGTGCCTAAAGAAACAGATCTTGGACACTGGCAACTACAAATTAATCCCAGTGCTACCTGGAAGCCCACAGACTGATGATTTATTAATTTATTTGTTTGTTTGAGTGGGAAGATATGCTATTTGGAAAGAAGAAAATAATATCCTTGAGATCTTGACTGCTTTCTTGGCATGCATGGAGTGCAGAGAATCAAGGCGGGTTTAGGTATTTTTGACTAAATGCAAAAAAAACTATTGAAGGGGATATTTTCCTCCCAAGATTAAGGTACACACTAACACTTCCATCCTGTCCCCAGGCACTAATGCATTAGACAGTCTTACAGTGGTATATGAGTTTTAGAAAGAAGTCATTGTAAATACAAACTAGAAAGCATATGTTTCTATGTTTCTCTGATTACCGCTTTGATAAGTACTCAATTAAACCTGTTCAAATTTTTCAAAAGGAAAAAATCCCAGTCTCTTTTTCTTGAAATCTCCATCTTCCAAAGAAAAAGGCATATGAAAAATGCAGCCTTGATTTGCTTTTTAAATTTAATCAGACAAGATCTTTTTTCTAGATTTTCTTTTTCTCTCCATCCTTCTTCCATTTTTTTTCTTTAGAGAAAGAGACAAAAAAAAAAGATGGAAAAAACAGCAAAATCAAAAACCATTCTGAAAATTAAAACTTAGAAATGCATGGGGTTTTTTTTTCTGTGTTTGTTAAGCCAGAGGACATGTTAAATAATGATCTATAAGATTTAAATAAACAAACAATAAGAACTGTCCTCCATGGAGAGACAAATAGTCCTGAGGCCACATAAAGAAAAGAAATGTAGAATGGCAATATTTTGGATTATATGTTGCACTCATTTTTTGTTTGATCTAATAACTGTCACTCCTGTGTAGCTGGCACTGCTGCCAAAGTGTTTGGTGTAGGGATTATGTTGTGTGTTGAATCACAGTTGTGCAAATACGGTTTATTTTATGGTAAGGCAAGGCTGGCACATAGTTTCTCACTAGAACATAGATAAAATCCTGCTCCCCTCTCAAAGGTGCCAGTAATGAGGGCAGTGCCCAGCTGTTGTGAGGCAGCAGCCCAGAGCCCAGTACCACACAGCTGCTTCCCCATCATTGATGCTGCACACCACCCACCATGGGCAGCCATTCCCTACTCACCACTAGTCCCATAGTATAATATATAAAGTGTGTTTCTCCTCACGAGAAGGAGGTCTGGAGCAACTGTATTCTCCTCTCAACCCTCACTATAGCCCTCTCTCAGTTTAAGCTGTTCCATTACATCAAAGTGTGATATTGCCACCACATCTTTGTAGGTTCCTGCCTGTTCTTCCAGCCCCTGCAAGCTGTCAATAGCATCACAGAGGCCAGCAGGGCAGGAGTGGCATATAGGAACCTGGTCTTTATCCAGAGTAAAATCTTGCTAAAGTATGGCTTGATAACATAGAAGAGTGCAATATGCATTTCTCTGTGCAGCTTTGCCATCACAGACAATTCTTACCTCACTGTTCTATCTGACCAAGAAAATTCCACAATTACTCTGAGTTTGGGTTTAAAACTTGTGCATAAGTAGCCCGTGTCAACAAACTGATCAGCTGTTACTAAATGAACTAAACTAATTGCATGTGTGACTATTTTCAAATTCAGACCTGGACTATGATCAGTAGATAATACAAATATCTAGAAAAAAATAAAATAAAATCACAGTCCTTGGCAGTTAACCTTTTAGTTCAGTTCAGTAAATATCTCCTTGCAGCATGCCATAGATTTGCAAAGATTGATTTCCATCCTCTTGCCAGAAATAAATAATCTGGTAAGAAACAGCTCCTGCCCTTCCTCTTCGACAAAGCAGACTTGAAGCAAAATGCTGAAGCACTGGGCGCAGATCATGTAATTATTTCTTTATCAAATAGTGATGACATTTTCCTGTGAAGCTAAAGCTTCATTCCATGTTATTTCATATGGGTTTTCAGGAAGCTTGTTATCTAAGTGGAACAAATGCTGTCTGGCCCACTACATTTTCCTGGAGATTTTTCAGAATTTAGTAAAATGCAACAACAACAACAACAAAAAGGGTCAAATTTAATAAATGTGGTATTGTTGCTTTTGTTCTTCTTCTGGGGTTTATTTCCTTTTCATTCAATTTGTATTCATTTTCTGCTCCTTCACACTAGACACTTTAGGGTCGTAATTCAACATATCATAATGCTTCATTTCCTCTTTGTAGAGATAATGAACTGTGGATGCTGTGCTGAGGGATGTTTGCTACCTACAGGAGGAAAGGGATGCTGGGAGCTGGTACCACTATGCAGACTCTACACTGCACAGTGAGGACACACACTTGCTGTGATGCAAACTGGCATGGTTAGGGTCACTTCTGTTGCCATATCATTAAGAGAGTGGGAAAAAAATAGTATTTTTAATTGTCTTATTAAATATTTTGAGTTAATAGCCATCTTACAATCAAGGGATAAAGTGGGGGGGATTTAATTATGTGTAGCTTTATGTGCATAGAACTCTCACAAGGAAATACTACTGGTTATAGTCAACTGCAGTACCTGAGGGCTTCCTCCCTGTATTTTAAGGTCTTTTCTGTCTTCCATTTTCTGTCAGCATGTGTCATCCATATCTTTTTAACTTTTGTTGACTTCTTAGCACTTTTTCTGCAGCTCAAGTGGGCCTGGAAAAAATTTCCTGTCATGAAGGTCAGTTCTCCTACTTACATCAATTGTATAACTGATTTCAAGCCCTTATCCAGGTCTGTCCAGGAAGCAGGGAGACTTTTTGTCTGCACCTATTTGGAGACTGCTTCAGCACAGGGCTCCCCAAGTAGTGAGGGATGGGCTCATGATTTCCTGAGTAAGGACTTTTACTCTACTACTACATTTACAAAGAACAGTCATGTCTGTTCTCAGCCTTTGCTTTCCTTTGGTTGAAAAGACAGACTTGTCTAGGCTGGCATCTTAAAATGGTCTCCCCCATCGTCAGCACCTGCTTTGTGTTCACCCTATTTCTTCAATATAAACATGGTCAAGGAAAGCTGCATACAGCAACTCTGTGAGGTTTCCGCAGGGCTATTCATGATCTGCATCACCTTGTGCCTGCCTTTTTCCCTCTCAAGCTCAGTTTGGCTTTGGAAGCTAAGTGACAAGAGCTGTGTCAGAGCTCTGGGTCACCATGAGATCTATATACAGGCCACCTTCCATGCTCATGTTCAGATGGCAGGACTCCTGAAAATTGCAGAATCTTGGGTAACTTGTCCCCGTGTGCATGAGCCTGAATTTGTAAATTATTAAACTTTGTTTTGGTTCATTAGCCTGGCCCTCTAGGTCATTTGATTTGACCCATACAGCATCATGAACCTTCTCTGTGCTGATAATGCCCCCTGCTTTTTTACATCGATGCAATGTAAAAAATGGATGTTCCCATTTTCTTTGTCGGTGATTATGCTGAATTGATGTGTAGCCTAATTTCTGAGAAAACTGTCCCAGTCCATTAAATTTCTTTGCATGAGAATCCTTTGTCCTAAGAATGTTCTCATCTCCTAGACATTTTTGTGCTGTTCCCCATTTTCACAGTTTTAGTTAATAATTCCCATGTTATACCATAGAGATGTCCATAGAGATATCAAAGGATAGTGTGCAAAGTCTGTGCAAGTCTGGGCCTCCTTGAACACATCATCCTTGTGATGGAGATAGAAGGACAAAGGACTGGACTCAGGAACTGACAGGGTGGGTCTCATTTATGTAGTTCTCAGTGTCCCATCAAGGGGTCTGTGACTGAAATAAAGCTGTCTCTCAATGTACCTAGATGATTACCTAAGGTGTTTGCAAAGTTGGTGAGAGCTTTTCCACTGACTATCTGGACAAGATCTCTTATAGACTATTGTAAGAGTAAAGAAGTTATAGGATCTCCATTGAGGGGCATGCACCTAAATATCTGAAGTGCAAGCATAGAACATCTTACAGTTGTATTGAGAGTTCATTTGAGCTATCAAACTCAGTATTTGTTTTTCTGATTATGGCGACTGTTTCTTCAGGATTTGTTTTTGTTTGCTGGTTTGTGGGTTTTTTGTGTGTGATAAACCTTCTTACAATTTATCTGTATATCTTCAAGCTATAACCCTGCAAACCATAGCAACATCAGTGCCAAAATTAATTTCCAACCCTGTAAAAACAAACTAAGGTGTGATGCAGACAACACACTGAAGCAAGCACTTCAGTGTAAGCGTGACACTTATATTATTAATACTTTGAGCAGTAACATAAACCAAGCTCTACAGAACATTAGACAGGCATGAAAGATGTCATTACATTTTTTTCTTGCATATTCAAATTTTAAAAGAAAAAAACCTCAAACATTGTCTTAACCTCTGTTTAGTAGAGTTATACCTGATTCCAACCTTGCTATCCTACTTGATCTGTTCTGTTTTCTGGGATCATGCTTTTCAGTTAAGGACTGACTTCAAGAGAGAATTGGGAGAATTCTGGAGAATAGTGGGACTGGATTCAGCCTATACAAGAAATGAAGGAGGGAAATGACTGATGTCTGAGGAGGTTTAGTGTATTTAATTCACAGGGTCTTTTGAGTAGCAATAAAAAAAAACAGTAACAGATCAGTTACACAGAGAAAGGAGTGAGACTAAACTATATGTAAATTTAGAAGAAAAACATCAGGGTTTTTTTCAACTGCAGTTAAAAAAAACCCACAGTGTTTCCTGATGTATATGGACTTTCCGAAAAAATATTTTTCTGTGATCATCATAAAAAAGCACATTGCAATTGAATAACTAAATGTAAAAGAAAACAGCTGTTCTGGCATCTTTGAGCTGCAACAAAGTGTAGTGGGAAAATGCAGTTTGAATATAATAATTTGACAGGTAAAAGGGTCAGACTTGAATCTTCTTGTTCTAGAAATCTTTGCCTTAAAGCCACTGTTTGTGGTAGGCCCATAAATTAAAGTTCTCTTTTTCTTTCTTATTTGTCGATTTAATTGCCAGGAGGAGATTAAAAGCTAGCGGGAATGCAGAAATGTTAATAAAAAACATCTATGGTGAACACACCCTTTCAAATATGCACTCAGGGGAAAATGCTTTTCATAAGTCATATCAAATAGAATGCTAGATTGTGCAGAATAAATAAAGTCTTTCATGCTGAGGTAACTAGGTAAAACTTGTAAATAACCCCAAAACTTTGCTACCTGATGAAAATTCAGTGGCTGAACTGTCTGATCACAACATTAATACTTTAAATTTTAAAGATGTTCAACATAATAAGTGACAGTTGAGTCCAGTCCTGTTATTAGTGATGACTGAACTCCACCTTCCCTGGATGAAAGATAGAAGGAGCTCACAGGAGTCTCACTGCCCGACCCCTGTGTGTGTGGCTGGAGTTTATGTTAAGCCTCCTGCAAGGAAAGCAGCTCAGTTTACAGAGGACAGTACCTGACCCCACACGTGGTCATGAGAACAAATGGATTTTAACTCTCTTCGGACTCCTGTTATTCACATCTGTGTTCCTGTGGACATGGATTGAATCTTTCGCAGTACTGATGTTTGATAAAGGTGTCACAGTATCACCAGGTACCAGAACAGTCGCTGAACATTTTGGATAAGGAATCAATGGCACCCAAGAAACTGATAGAGGCAAGGCAGGTCAATGTGTCTCCATTGACCCCTGATTTCCAGATCATATTTTATGATGGATGTGGGACAGTTTGTGGAGGATTCTGGGGGCAAAGACACTCTCCTTCCTTAATCTCTTAAACTTATCCTTAAATCCTTAAATTATATAGTTATTTGTATATAGTTATTTTTTTATATATACTTTATATATAGTTATTTTTATAACTGAGCAGCTACACACTGAGCACTCTTCTACCTTGGGGAAATGGGAGATGGGTTAGAAGTGAGGACACTATGACAAGAGACATTGCAAAGTACAAGGAAACTGAGTTGCAAAAGGTGGTATTAACCATCTGCAGATCAACCTTATTATCATAGATATCATTAAAGCACTAACAGCAACACATTTCATTATAGCATATCTTTAGGATCACTGTCCTGTGGTGGTACAGGCAGATTGTATACCTTGTATGACTTTGGAAGTGGCAGCATTTGTGAAAAAGGGCTGGTAAATGGCTGTTAGTCTCTGGCTTAGTATTCCCTTGGAAACAAACTCCCCAAACAAACCAGAAGTAAATAAAATACAAATAAATAAGCACATGGATGTGTGCTTTCAGAACCAAAAAAAAAAAAAAAAAAAAAAAAAAAAAAAAAAAAAAAAAAGAAGAAACCAAGCTGAAACTCCATCATGCCCACCACACGGTGGTTTTTGTAA
>JANHGL010012331.1:33871-47461 GCA_024611195.1 Ceyx melanurus | reverse complement strand
TGGACAGAGTTCTATTTTCTACATTCCGAGGGAGGAAGGCAGGAATCTCTTATCAGTACTTCGAGGTCTCTTCAGAAGTAGCTACAAAGTTAGTTTCTCACAGCTCCTTCACAGTTGCTCATTAGGTCTTATCAACACGGGTTGTTCACTGACAGTAAATCATGACCTTTTTCTGTGAGAAAACTGTCCACAGGCAGATTCCCTTTTTCTCTTACAGTTCCAATATTGCTGAGCAGAATAACAGTCTCCCAGCTGGAGCTGTCTCTCTAAGAAAGACCTAGCATCTGGAGATGTTGAACATCAGCCTTTTCAGGAATGGAAAAAGTCTGCAAGCCAAATACATCTTGACCTCAACCTTGCAACCGTGAGGCTCCAAGGTACCCCAGGCACATCTCCAGCCTCAGGTTAGCAGGTACTGCTGAAGTGATGTCAGCAGCTCCCAGGCTGTGCAATGCTGAGTCCATGGAAGCTGGAGGTGGTGCAACAGAGCTGGAATCCTGGAACATCTCTGCAAGAGGGGAAAAGGGTCTGCCCCCAGCAGGAAGCATGGATGGAAAACTTCCCTTATTCAGGATAAAAGAGTGGGTTTGATTTCAGATGTCACCAGAAGGTGCAGAGCAGCTGATGGAGAAGGGCAGGCTATGTGAGAGTGTGGAGGGAGGCATCTGCATCCTGGGCTCACATGTAGAGTGCCTTGTGTCAGCACCAGGCATGACTGTGAGACTGACAGCATGGTGAGACAGAGCATGGTAGGGCCACCCAAGATCAGGGCCCAGCAACACTGCCCAATGTTCACAGTCTGTGAGCATTATTACAGGTGTCTCCTGTGCCTTGCTTTGGCAAGACTGTATTTCTTAATGCTGGGGAGAAGATGTCCATCTCCTCAGTTCCCCAGGCTCACCCTCGTCTGTGCTGTGCAGGCCGCTCACCTGCAGAACAGCACTGCTGCAGAATCCCAGCAAGTCACTGGGATTTTGGGACAGCAACCTTTGGGGTGCTGATGGGTTCATTTCTTCTCTTGCCAGAATGCTGGATGCACTTCTTGGTGACCTGCCCAGTGGTTTCCAGTGAGTCACAGCTCCTGCTGTGCAGGGCCCTAACATTCCAAATATCCAACTTCTTTCCCACCTACCCTAGAGAGGGGATGCTGGAGCTTCCAGGCTGCCAGTTCCCAATCACTCCTGGTGATGGTTAACTGGAGGACTGAAAGCCATAGGATCTGGATTTCAATCTGCCTAAGAAGCTTGGATAGTTCAGGTTTCCTTATCTCCACTGAAAGTCACCAGATAGGATGACCAAGAGCTGGAAGTCCGAAAACTATTATTTTTGGCTGCCACTCCAGCTGGCATGCCACACGAAGAGCATTCATGTCCTTTTTTTGGTATATAGGTGACCCTGGAGCTAGAGGCATAAAAGCCTCCAAGCTGTGCCCAAGGCCTAGGGTAGCTGAAAATTTCCTGCTCAGCACAGGAAGAGGTGCCTCTCCCTGAAGTCAGCCTTCAGAAGCAGCAGCATACAGACATAAGCATGAGCAGGAATGTGGCACGAGCAGCATCTCACCATTGCTGCGAATGAGGTGCAGACCTCAGTGCAGTCTGAGAGTCCCCATTGGTATCAGGCAGCCTGCAACTGTGAGGAGCTATGAGCAGTTAATTCATGGAGTCCTGCAGTAACGCTGAGAGAGCACCTCCTGTGATATCAGCCATGTCATGAACCTTGCCATGTGCCCTGCTCTGTGCACAGTTTGAACAAAGCACTGCTTCTGTCGCAAGCTGGGCATGTCTACCTCTTTTTCCTGTCTATAAAGTGATCCTGTAGACAGGATTTGTATATAAGCTATTCTGTATATAAAATGACAAAAGTTTACATCTTCTGCTTAAGATTTTCTTTTGGAAGACATAAGAGTAAGTATTTTTCTATAGGTAAGACAGGACCATGAAAAAATCACTGGGGAGGTGAGATATTCACAGAAGTATGGACAAGAAGTTTATTTTAAATTAGATTCAGGAAAGGACAACACATTTTCCATTTTACAGGCTTTAAAGGCACTGGGACATAAAACAAAATCCAAGCCAAATACTGAGAGCAATGTAACCAGTGAAACAATGGGAAAGATATTTATCAATATACACATCCCTGCAACAGCCATGATGTAAGCTAAGCATGCACACCAAATGTATTTTGTGATGGTGGTGCCAGAGAGCTCAGCTAACCCTCCAAAACCTAACTCAGACACAGTATGCTGACATTTCCCTGTCAACAACAGCTTGTGAGTCAATTGTTGTGAGATGATATACAAAACTCTCGTTTCAAACAGACATTTAGGTGGAACAGCTTGAACTCTGTCATCCTAACCAGCTGCTCTTCAGCAGTCCCACACAAAAGATGCATTGCACAGCTTCCACATGTGTCCCTAGAGCAGTGTGTCTCCTACTGCTCTGTGCTAACCACTGCCAACTGCCAACCACTCTGCCCAGTGACTTGAGGGTGCCAGAGCACTGGAAGGGGCTGCCCAGGGTGGTTGTGGAGTCTCCATCTCTGGAGACACTTAAGACCCGCCTGGATCTGTTCCTGGGTGACTTGGTCTAGGTGATCCTGCTCTGACAGGGGGGTTGGACTAGATGATCTTCTACGTCCCTTCCAACCCCTAATATCTATGAATCTATGAATCTTCTAGGTGCTTTCCAACCCCTAACATTCTGAGATTCTGTGACTTCAGCTGTCTCCTGAGCATCACCTCTCACAAATCAGCAAGTACAAGACTATTTCTGTCACAGGGCATCTCAGAAAGGATGCCCTTGATTGCTGTTATCAGATTACATTTCTGCAGCAGATGCATTGGCCTTCCGTTTGATGCAAGTATTCCTCAACAGGTCCCTCCCTCAATTGAAATCTCCTTACAGTTGTGGCTGTGGGGAGAAGAAGTACCAAAATCTAGTTAAGCTTATCATTCACAGACATTGCTCTCTCCTGCCTGGACCTCTTGGGGACAGTCTATCTCAAAGTGTGCCCATGATGATGTAAAATGAACTCAAGGATGCCTTTCAAGTCTGAAATCATAAGGGAAGAAGAAATCTGGGGGAAACAACCCAGCTGAAGGTATTGGCTCCTGTGCCATTATATCAAGGTGGCTGGCATAACTTGTATGAAGGCTTTAATTGTAGCCTGTGTTTCTTACTGGATTCTTTCATTGGCAGTGCTAGATTTTTTTTTATGCCTTTGAAAGATCTACAAGCAGAATAATGTTGACAAGTGCTCTGATTTTTCTATCTTTTTCCTTAAGTCTAAGAAGAAAATAGCTTTTAGTATTTTCTTTCCAGTTTCCCACAGTAGAGCCTGGGCAAGACTATGGGTTTGGAGAGCAGTGCAGCATGCAGTGTCATCCCCAGTGCAGAACAGGCCAGAGGGGCATTCTGCTTCCTTGCAGCTAGTGGAGAATAACAGGAGCACCACATTTCCTATGCATGGTGAAATTATTCCTCTGTTTCAATGGGGACTTCTCTGCACCTGATACACAGGGCCTGCTGGCTCCCACAGGCATGTCCTTTGTATGAGTTGCTGTTTCAGAAAGTAAAGTATTAAGGACAGTTCTTCAAGGACTGAAAAGAATGTTCTTATCACAGCCACGAAAACTCCTCTCCTAAGCACTTTGATAAGAAACAAGTCATTTAGGTGAAGACATTTTTACATATCTGATTACCCTTGTGTCTCACTTGAGAGAAAGAATATAAAATATCTCGGATAGGTTTTAGATTTACATATATAGCAGTTTTGTATCATGATCACACTCTGAAATAGCAAGATGATAAGCAGAAGCACAATGTGTGTGTGAAAGAAGGAGGAAAGCATCAGAAACTTCAAGTAATAAGTGAATTTTTTAACCTACATCATCACCTGACCTGAATGTTACGACAACTTATTAGAAAACTTTCTATTCTGTAGTAATTACAACTTTTTGTTTGTTTGTTTTGTTTTCATAGTTAATAGCTCTGCTTGCCAACACAATGAAATCAGCTGGTGTTTGTGCTGTCAAACATGAAAAGATTTCCTATTATTCCATTGATTTAATTATATTAGATTAAGAAATCATGTGGTTGGCTACCAATGACATGAGCTCAGAGTACATTGAGCAATGATTCGTTCTAGTGCATGCTGAATCTGCTAGGGAAGTTTGTCACTGAAGAGATAAACATAGACTTCTCTTTATTTAATCTTTCTGGGCCTGGATCAGGGTCTTCTCCCGGAGGAGCCCTGAGTGTTACTGCAGCTTTGGAATGCCATTATAGCACATGCATGTCAGAATAACTGAATAATCCTAACAGACTGAAATGAGCTCTGTTGAAACAGAAAAAGAGAAGTGGAAATCCTGGACAAGGGTCCTGCCAGATCAGCACACACCTTGGCAGGCATTTATGTTTGCTCAGCATTTTGACTCTTGCTCTGCACCCCTAGGAGCTGTCTACTTGGCTTTAGTTTAAAAGAAACAGGAAAAAGTAATGCATACCAAGAGTCATGAAGAGGTGTGAGGAGCCAGCTTGTGCCAGAAGATTGATTTTGGACACTGAGTCCAATAAGTCATGTTTGGACTTGCCCAGCCCTTATTAGACTTGCCTGTATTTCAGGACCATCTTGTGCCATAAACACTGTCATTTTAATTGTTTCAGAGACAGGCTGTGAGGGGCACAACTAGGTATGCAATCCTCTGCCACCACTTGTCATTTACTGGGTAACAACCAATAACTTTTACAGAAGGTCACCACATCCCACTCTCTTTCCCTGCCTCTCCCAAAACCATTCCCCAAAACCGAATCAGAGATCCTTATTTTTGTTTTGTGCCTCCTTTTCCATTATTATTACACTTATTTTCTGCAGGGTGCTCCACTGAGCCTGTCTACCAGACACATACTAGCAAGAGAAAGATGCAAGCAGAATATTTTTATATAATATATTCCATGGGCTAAGCAGGAGCTAACGGACATTAAGAAGCCCAAACTTAACAGATGGTGGGAAATGGTGTTCCATTTGTTCTCATGTTGGCATTTCCCTTTGCCCAAGGTTATGATCAGATAATCTGTGGGGATCACTAAGACAAGTTACATAAATGTTGTGTTTCAGTGTGCTTGTATTTGATACCAGAGGGCTATACTAACATCCAGAGGGACCTCTACATTCTAGGTAATTGACCGAGCCGTTCTTCATCAGTTTCCACAAAGAGAAAGGCAAAGTCTTGTATTGATGAAGAACAAGCCTGGATACCAGCAAAGGTTGGAGGCTGACCAGCTGGAAAGCATCCCTACAGAGAAAGCCCTGAAGTCTTTCCATTCATTGAACTGGCGGGCAATGAGTTGATCATTAAATATGCCCTGAAGGCAAATAAAGCTAAAACCTCTCTGGGATGCCCTAGGAGAGTGGTCAAACAAGGGCACAGGTCACCCAGAGAGTCTGTAGGGACAGGTAGGTTCAACATATATTTTTGTGGAAGCAAAGAAAGTTTCATTGTATTAAAACATTCACTGCATGAAAACATGAAAAAAAGGTTTATACCAAAGGGTATAAACTCAAAACCCATCACATACAGATTTCAAAAATACTCCTTTTGTATGCATAGAATCACAGAATCACATATATTAGGGGTTGGAAGGGACCTAGGATGATATTCATAAAACACCCAGCATGGGGAAAAAAAAGTATGTCAGGTCAGGATTTAGTTCAGGAGTTTGCTGGAGCTTGCTGCAAGCTTCCTGCACAGCACAGGACAAGAAGTGTGACAAATGTGTTGCTGCTACCACTCATGCCTGGGGTGGATTTCTGCCTGCTTGGATGCCACAAATCATTGCACTTCGCACTTGTAATGGGGTCGTGAGCATCATGTTTTGGTGGGACTGAAAGCAGTGAAATTATGTGGAAAGTGTAGCTCTTACCACACAACTTACCCAAAGTGGAACAGGGGCCTGGAAATGACACTTCTGCAGGACTACAGAGGACCATATGCCCCATCAAATTTTGCAGACTTTCAACTGTGGCAAGAAAGGGTATTCTAAACTAAACCTCCTCCTTTTATACCTGTCCAAGTCCCAATAAGTTCCCCTGTGGATGGCGCTAAATCAATCACACTTATAAAGAGAAATGTTTTCTCTGCTCTTCCTTTGCTCAGACATCTTTGGATTGCAAATGAAGAAAAGGTGGGGTTGTCTCCAGACAGTGGGAAAATACGCTCATCTTGAAAGATGGCATACAAATTTTGTAGGGGTTCTGAGAAAACCAAGGTACTAGGAGGAAAGGGACACACAAGACAGTCAAGCAGAGAAGCAAATTCCTTACTGCAAATGTCTTCAGGCTCAGTCTCAGTAAATACAGCACAATTTAACAGTAAGGAAAACAATCTGAAAACATCTTACTTATAGCCTAGGAGTTCATGCTCAGGGAGAAAATTCAGAGCCATGAAGATTTGTTTAATCCTGTTGAATATCAGGAATTGAAGGCACAGATCACAGAATCTCAGAATGTTGGAAGGGACCTAGAAGATCATCATCACCCCCCTGCCAGAGCAGGATCACCTAGACCAAGTCACCCAGGAACAGATCCAGGTGGGTCTGGAATGTCTCCAGAGCAGGAGACTCCACAACCTCCCTGGGCACCCCTGCCAGCCTCTGGCACGCTCACTGGGAAAAGGTTTTTCCTTGTGTTTCCCCTCAACCTCTTGTGCTCCAACTTGCACCCATTGCCTCTCGTGCTGTCACTGGATGACACTGAGCAGAGTCTGGCTCCATCCTCCCTACAATCACCCTGAACATATTGATAGACATTGATGAGGTCCCCCCTCAGTCTCTTCTTCTCCAGAGATCTACCCTGTCTGACACCAGCAGACCAGGTGTCCTATAAACCTCCCCATGGTAAAAAAATCCAAAATTCCAACGGTGACACCAGTCTCTCAGCTATGTGTTAATGACATGTATTTTCCACCCCTTGTCTGTATTTTTCCCCACTACTTGAGGGATTGATGAGAAAGCTACCTGTGCTCCTGAACCTTCTACCAATCTCCCTAACGCCCTAAAATACTTTCTGATAGTAGTTAGGCTACTCTTAGAAATCTCATCATAACCCACCTGAAAAACTACTAAAGGATAATAATCAGAGGGGTGCAACAGATCAGGCAGCTTCTTTTTAATGTCCTTAATCTGAGCCCCAGGGAGGCAGCAGACTTCTCTGTGTGTTGGGTTGGGTCTGCAAATTGGCCCCTCTGTTTCCTTCAATAGAGAGTTGCCCACTATGAGAACCCTCCTTTTCTTCCTCATTGAGGAAGTTCTAAGTTGTGGGTCTGAGGGACAGGCTATGGGCAAGTTGCCAGATAGGTCTTCATCAGAAGGCAGATTAATTCAAACATAAAACAAGGCCTGAGGGGAAAGGCAGCCACAGGAGGTTCTCACCATTACCTTCGTGAAGCCATGGGTCTCTTCTGAGCAGATGAGACGAGCTTGAGTGGAGGAGAAAGGCACCTGGCCAGCAACTTGACAACAAGCTCTGGGGAGGTTTGTCCCTCACCCATAACATTACCTCCTCACTGTCTTTCTCCACAGAGATAAAGCTGACCTTCCACTGGAGAAGGTCATCGAACATAGAGCTGAATGGACTAAAGTGAGGAGATGAAGACCAAGAGGAGATGGGAAAATTGGTTCTCACCATGGGAAGCCTCACAGCCATAACTGAAGCAGGACACAGAAATGTAGCTGGCAGCCCCCTGTGCATGGGGCAGTGCCCCACTGCAGCTCAGCTCATATCACGTCTGAGCAGAGCTACCCAACCTCCAGGTCTGATGCAAACCCTGTCCCATGGATCCAGCATGGGGCTGCCCCCTGCTTGACCCTGTGGTACTACTGTGCCTCTGTAAAAAGTGCAGCAGGGTACAGCCCTCCTCACTCTCTTCCCTGGCAGTTGTTTGGAAACAGACTTAAAGCCATTACAGCCTTGCCTGCCAAGTCTGAACCTCTGTTGTTAACAAAATGCAAAGTTTGCAAAATGTAAATAACTAACACTGGCTGAGATGGGTGAGCTGGATATTTCAGCAGGTCCCACAGGAACCTTGGGCAGTATGGGTGCTTTGACTGTACAACTCTTCATTAATTAGGAATGTTTCTGTATTGTGTTTATACACATGGATCTACTTTCATATGCATCTGGCAATTAGTTTACTCCCAAGAATGTGAAGTAATTTTTGGCCTCTAAGCTGGAGGCATGTTCCTTTTTTAACTCTTTGCTGCTGCTGGCGATGCTACATGAACTTCTGAAAGGCAAGAAACTATTCCCTCTTCTCTGTAGCAATATAGCTGCAGAGATAAAGTTCTGGGACCTGCTGCAGTGAGTGGCTTTTTTTATTACTATTGGAAAGTTTTTTCCACTGTAATGAATTTCAGATCTTAATAACTCAGTTTAATGAAAGCCCTTTTCTGTTTTAAAGTAGGCAGGACAGGATTATGGACAAGCCATTGACAGGTTTGGCTGTTATCTTTCTGGTGATGTAGCAGACATATCTGCAGACATATATGTGTTATGTTTTTCATATATTTTCTCAATTTTTTTTTTCTGCGATCATTGTTACTGTTAACTTTGACTGAAGGAACAATATTCTAGTATAATCTAAAAATACCTTATTATGGGGGTTTTTTGTGTTGAAAACCAAAAAATGTTTTATTAGAAGAAGGTAAATCCTTGACATGAAGTTGGATCAGCATTTATTAGTGTAAATTCCATGATCTGTCATTGTCAGCATAGGTAGTTTTCTGTCTTCTGAAGGAGAAGTTTTTCTGAACAGAGAAGTTTAACTAGGTAATGTGCACAGCAGTTTTTTTGCAACAGAAAGAATATCACAAATCCTTGCACGTTTGAGATCCTGTATGTCCATGTATTCAGACAGACAGCTGGATCATTTTCCTGTGTGAGAGAAGATTAGAGCAAAATAGATTAAATGCTGGTGAGCAGATGGTTTGGATGACAGTTTTATGTTCTCCTTTAAAACAATACTGCAAAGAGATCCTGAACATAGGATGGTTTCAGTGGTGCAGATTTGTAGTATGAAAAAAAGGGGATTTTAATTTTTGTTATGCTTATTAAGCACAAGATAAAACCACCAATTCAATACTGAAGTATAAGCTTTTGCAGTAACAAATATTCCCGTTCCTGATGCTCACTGCTGTAACATCATGAGCTCTGTGGCATTTTCTCTGCTGATCTGTTTCACAAAATGGGACAATTCACCAAATACCTTCCTGTAACATAAAACAGAAGCTATAGGAAAATAGACCATCTTTTCAGCACAAGACCAGAGGTCAGAGGTCTTACCTGTTGTGAATGTTTTCTTTATCTTTGTGAGTAACCTTCAAACTGGGAGAGGTGTTGCAGAGGTGAATCTAGCACATGGATGAGAACATAAGAGACCTTCACATTCTTAGGCCTACACATAGAAACATAGAGGAAGAGAAAGAAAGGAGGAGAAACACACTTATTTTCTGCAAACCAACTCCCTAAGACTGTTTCTCCTGTTTCATCATTCTCAACAGTACCCAAAAGGAATGAAGTGATGCTATCCTGATTAGGGTGATGTTTGGTACTTTTAAAATTTTGATGCATGATGAGGTGCCAGGCTGTGGAAAGTCATGTCCCTTCAGTGTTTTTTATGTCCTGTATTCTTTGCTTTCTTTGTCTCCTTACATGTTCTAATACTGATTTCTGCATACCTGCATGTTGCAGCCCATTAGAGTTGCATCCCTGAGATATTCAGCCATGCTTCAGTGGCAGCTAGAAGCATCTGCTATATCATATAAGTTTACATGAGACTTTACTATCAATTTGTACTAGATGATAAAGAGTAAAACACAGTAACTTTCACCCAGGTTAACTGCAAGGTTCAGTTTGAAACCAACACCATTACAGGACTCCTATTCCAAAATTCTAATGGTGATGCCAAATACTCACCATTACAGTCTAATGCTTTTGGGAGTTTATCTTCTGAAACTGCATCCTGTCTGGAGATCATGCCTAGCTCCTGGACTTTTTCTCAGGCTGAGAGGAGCAGTGGCAGAAAACGCAAAGAGCTTTTTTCGACTTTCCTTTGACGATGCTCTGATCTGAACTGTTTGAAAGTAATTGATATGAGTTTTTTCTTGCCTCCTATTGTTTCCAAGCTCAAACTGAAAAGTGGCAAACAAGTGTCTGAGCTCCCTGCAGAAGACTGGGGAGCAATGCATCTGAGCAAGCCCCTGGGTATGTCAGGAGATACAAATGCAAGTGCTCTTCTACTCAATTGCAGTAGAGTTTTTCAGATAAAGGTTTTGTGATTCATATAATGTCTGAGACTGACAGGAACTTCACAAGGATTGGAGGTCAGACCAAGAAAGACTGGTTTGTGAAGCTGATGGGCAGACTTGTGAGCACAGCTTTGGGTTGCCAGTCAAGAAATTGCTTCCCTGATGGCAGGAGCCCTTTCATTGTGCCAAGGCACCAGGACACCTGCACCACAGCTGCAAGAGTTGGGAAAAGAGCAGACACTTGTTTACTGGCTTTGGTTTTTTACCTCCAGTGGGGTTATGGGGGTGGTGCAGCTCAGCTTTCAGGGCAACACTCAAACATTTGCACTGTGGCTGGAAAAGACCTCCAAAAATCTGATCAGTGAGACATGCATGTGGGAGAGACAGCTTCTCAAAGGCAGGTGGTCTTCCCAATCAGGCTGGGTTGGTGGATCACTTCCTTTGCTGGTCATCAGGGACTCTCTAGGGTGGAAAATGATGCAGCTGGAGGGTTTGCATTGCTAGCATCTGTGTAAATTTTATGAATTCATGTCATGACTCCTACACATTATGTGAATCCTGTGTGGAACGTGAGCTAAACCTCAAGTAATCACCTGGGGCTCAACACTAGTGTTGTTACGAAAAATAAGTATGTGATGCAAAAGTTGATCTGTTTAATCAATTGCTTCCTACTTTCCAGGCATTTGAAACCAGTAGTAAATGGACTCAGTATGTCCACCAGACTGAAAAATAAGCCAGAACTGTGTCTTAATTGTATTAGATCATTAAGTACCACTCACTCCTCTTTTGTTGTGGCTGCTTTGTCAACAGTCTATCAAGTCTTTACCTTGGTAGTGATCCAAGTGGCACAATTTGTGTAACCTCAACTTAGAGGAAGAGACTGCAGCCATAAAAATCTAGTTTGAAAACGATTAAGTCTCTTAGTCATTTGTGTTTCACATACTGGAAGCTCTCCTGCTCTGCCTGTTTGGCAAATCCCTGGAGAAGAAAGTGCACCATGATGGATGGAAAGTGTGCTGTGATTTATGTTCTCTGTCCTCATTCCTTTGGGTTACACTGGCTTCTTCTGGTGGCACAGCAGAAGTCACAGTGGCAGAGCTGGGGAAGTCCAGGGGCAGGTGTCAGCATCCTGTGCACACTGTGGCACCACACCAAGCACACTTGCTCCCAGCTCCCTGCAAAGCAGGGAAGACTGCACAGGGCTCATGGCCCCAGGGGGACTGAAGCTTTGCTTCATCCTTTGTGGAGAGCGAGGCTGTCCCAGCCTGCCACTGCCCTGGGGATGAGGCCTGTGGAGCTGGGCACCATGAAAAAGGGAAGGACTGAGTTCAAAGACTGGTCAACTACTCACAGTCATGGATTTTGAGTCAAGAGTGACTTGGTCACACACACTTGTCAAGTAGTCACTCTGTCCTGGAGGCATCAGAAAAGGCAAGAACGATAACAGTGAGCACTAATGCAGCCTCAGGAGGTCTTTGGAAGAGGTTTCAGGTGCTCATCATGCAGTCCACAGCTTGGGGTCCCTTGGAACTTAGTGTTGTGGTTTTGACCACCTTGGGGCTCTCACATTTTTCCCATGTGAGCACCAAATAGCAGCATGAATAACTACAAAACAGGACAAGGTACTGTGCAGTATATGAAGTTTCAAGCAAGTGTGTTCCTAATCCATGTGCATTAGAAGCTCCATGAATGTTGTGCTATTTTGCTGATCCAAAAAAAAGAAAAGAAAAAAGCTGCATCATTTTTTTATTCTTTTATTAACTTTGGAGCACTTCTGGCACAAGTAATTTCTAATGTTCATTGTACAGTTATGCCAGTTGTGAAAAACAGCCACACCTGTGTGTCTAGAAGGACCATGTTACTTTAGACCAACTGTGATTTACATAGATATATTAGAAACCCTCCCAGAAAAGCTGTGAAGTTGGTGCTGTAAATATTTATAATTATGAAAAGTTTTATGGACTTTTGTGGGATGGGACTTGTTAATAAGGCACACCAGATAACAAGTCCTTTCAGAACTGGGAACATTCTCCCCAGCCTATAGAAAACTACATTTCTAGAGAAGATCAAATATATTACTGACTTCTGTAAAAAAAAAAGGGAAGAAAAACAAAACAACAAAAAAAGTTATTTAAAGGAGTTAAAAAACATTTTGCTTAAGGCAGACAAAGCAAAGAGATTTTGGATTGTTTTGTGTAAGTTTTACAAGAAATATTGTTCCGGTATTCTTACTGAAACTATTATAAAAATAATGAAAAACACTTCTGCTTCAAGAAAACAGTAACATCCCTGTAGTAGCTTGCTGAGGTTACAACCCTTTCAGCACTGGTATTCTTGGAGCTCTTGGACTGAAACCCAGAAACAGGGGTTTCACCCCAACCTGCAATTCAAAGTGTAAGCTCAGCTCTGGGATGTGTGCCAGCAGGAACAAAGCTGGGGGACCAAAGCCTGGCTTATGGAAATGTACAGACATGATTAACTGTTGTTCATAGAACATTTCTGCAGCTGTCAGATAAATTCATGCACTTGCTAAACACTGTCAAGTGCTGTTTCTTGGGTTAAATTTAACTTCTGTTGCAATTATAGTCCCATTAATGGAGTGACCAAAATTGTTCATTTGGCTTCTTCTATATTTTCTTCTTGCTTCCAACCCCAAGTTGGAAAAACATCTCTTTTTTTTGCTTCTTCCCTCGGGCAGGAAACTCTATTCAAGAAACAACAGGCCTGTTGTTATGAGAAGAATTTGCCTGTCACCTACAAGTGCTATATGAATTATGTTTACACAGCATTTTGGAATTTACACAGACATTTGGGAAACGTGTAGGCATTCAAATGATTTATTTTATGACTGACGATATGGTGTCATGCAAGTATTTTACGTGCAAGACGTAGAAGATAAAGTTTAATTTCTGTTATTCTTAACTGTAAATGCCACTAGCCAGAGCCTCAGCTGATTATGACAGAACCCTGCCTTGGCACTGCTGGTGCTACAAGCAGCATGAGAGAAGAGGTTAAAAGACTCACAGTAGGCTGACAGCAGCACATGGGCTGCAGTTGAATGTCCCCAAAGCTGCAGCCCAGCCCTGAGCAGTCAGGAGCTGTGATATGGGCAGACAGGGAGACAGCAGCAGTGGAGATAAAGAGCACACAGGCCACCCATGCCCATGTTTGGGTAACTACAGGCCCGTCAGCCTCACCTCCATCCCTGGAAAGGTAATGGAACAACTTATCCTTGCTGCCATCTCTAAGCATCTGGAGGAAAGGAGGCTTCTCACAAGTAGTCAACATG
>JANHGL010012330.1:0-36872 GCA_024611195.1 Ceyx melanurus | reverse complement strand
ACAGCCTGCTGCTGTGTCAGCCACTCCTCCCAGTTTGGTGTCATCAGCAAACTTGCTGAGGGTGCTCTCTATCCCCTTATCCAGATCATTGATGAATACTCCTGGGAAGGAGAAAAATAACGACTAGAGTGAAAAAAAAGGAAATCTAATGTTACTCAAATAAAAAAAAATTTTAAAAAGAACTTTTTATTATTGCGATAGTAAGCCTATTCACTTAAAATCATAAGAAATGAAAATATTATGGATGATACAGCAACATTACTTGGAATTAATCATGTCTAGTACAAGTTTTATGGTCTATAAGTAGTATATCAAACCACATTTCATGAGAAAAACTACAGCAAAAAAGAGTATGCAGGTATGGCAAAAAAATACTTTTGTTTAGAGTCCACAGCATTTCTGAAATGAGTTCTGGCATCACTAACAAAAAAAAAAATATAAAAAAATGTAAACGACTTCTGCCTGGAATACCTGTGAAAATGAAATAAAGCAAAGCATGGGCTTTTGTATCTCATCCTACACTGGAACTATGTGGAACTAGAATTTCTGGATCACGCATCAGCATCTTGGGTCTGGAAGCAGCCATAGGGCAATATATAGGATTCAACAAGCCTTGCTGGAGTCAAAATCAGAGTGCTTACAGAAGCCCTAAGAACCCTCAAGATTGGAGCACCTCTGCTGATGACACTGCTGTTAACTTGGGTGGGCTTCATGTAAAGGAAGATCTCAGATGCCTTTACACTAATCTGCAGATTAAAGTTCATCTTTCATTAACTCAGCATTGTGCAAATGCTTTCTATTGCTCCAAACTTTGTATTGGTTTTGAGATAGGATTCATATGGCGTCATATTTGCATTTATAACACTGTTAGCCTGAGACAGCATTGCTTGGAGCCCATCAGTGTTACATAGCATTACATAATCATAAAACAAGCATAATCTGCTAATAAATAATTTTAGTTCTCCCTACTGTTCCTTTTGAAAGACTATTCTAGAACCTCTTGCATTTGAGAGGCAGAATGTTAATTTCCATCTCATATTTCATCCAATATCTACCATCATACTATTGAGTTTCACAGTATTTTTACTCTAGTGCTCAAGATCTGATTGCCAGTGCTTCCAAACCTGTGTACTTCCTTCTAGCACAGAGTTATTAAAACTGAAAATAAGGTCAGTCCTGAAGAAACTCTCCTTGCAATCTCTCTCCAGCATAAAGGAGGGATTTGAACAATACATGCTTATTATATACTGATCAAAATTTCTATGAATACCATCTTCTCTGTCTTCCCTTTTTATTTCACATTAGATATAACAGTACATCAAATACTTTACTTAAATTACACGAGAGATCAACCAAAATTCTGTTTTATAGAAGACCAGGTATCTTTTCTTATTAAGGGAAGAACATTTATTTGGATTGATACAATCTACCCACCTTCCATTTAATCTCAATTTTTACTTGTATTCAAGTCCTTAATAATTCTTTTCTTTAATGTATCTTTCAAAATAATATAAAGCATTGCATACTAGTGATTTCAGACTAAAGGGTCTAACATACCTCCTTTTTGATTCTTTTAATCTGTTGGGGTTTTTTTTCCTATCCTGTTCATTGGAAGTGTTAGCTTTACCAAGTCATCATTGTCATAGTGTCTGTTTTCCAGTTTGAAAGATTTATTATCTATTTGGGCTATTTCACCTTATTTTCACATTTCTTTCCGATACCTGCTCTGGTTGCAGGCTTTAATAGAATAGATATTTTGTCCTATTTGGAAGCCACCCTTAAAATGCCACAAATGGTGGCTTTTACAAACTATCATGCAACTCAGGGAAACAGACCCGTTGCACAACATCTGTGTATTTTAAATTCTTATCAGAGGTAAAATAGGCTCCTGGTAGCTTTGGTGGTCCTTGCTGCTTGATCAGTTTTCATCTCATTACACCCAACATTAGCTTGCAGGATTAGCTAATAGTCAACAGCTTATAAGGTTTGACACAGAAGAGGAAAAAAAATATTAAATTTGATCTTGCAATTATCCCTAGAGTACAACAACACATTAATTTACTCCTTTGTTAAGGAGGTTATTGAAGGCAAAGCTATCTGCATTTACCTACTGTCTGTCTTTTTTTGTGCATGGATATTACCTATTAATAGACCATGTTTTAATGCATTATTAGGCTTAAACCAATATTTTGGGACATATTATATTGGCAGTTTATTTCCATAACTGTGTTCCTGTGAGAAAAGCAGTGAAAGAAAAATGAAGATTAAATTAAGATTTTTTTTCCCTGATTCTAAGGCATGATTCTTTTATGCTGCTTATCCCAGCTAATGAAAGTCAGGTTTAATTAGTTTTTGGGATTTGACACAAAAGGGCTTACCAGCTTTCACAAAGGATTGTAGAAAACATTTTCTGAAAGTAAAACTTTGCAAGCTATTATTTGAAATTGTAAGGCAGGAGAGAGATGTAACAAAAATACTTGGACATATAAGAAGAAATTATTTTATATCTCAATGGATTTTTATTTTATGGAATTAATCTTTAATAGCAATTACAGATGTCTCTGTCTAAGGTCTCAAAACTGGCTATAGAACAAACAGTGACTGAGGCTGTTTAGATATGTGAAGTTTAGATATGTGAAGCTAATATCTAATTATTTTTTGTTTTAGACCTTTGTCCAGAAAAGATTGTGTTAAAATCCCAGTACTTTTGAGACAAACACTATGAGCCTTGTGAATATTAAAATCTTACTCCAAATTTTGTATCTCAGTAATCAAGGTGGTCAGAATTCCACTTATAAAATTAAGTAGTAAATTGATTAAATAGAATTACAGAATAATCATGGTTTGAAAAGACCTCCGATGATCCAAGTCCAACTATACCTACAGCTGCAATGGACAACATGGCAATGAATAATGCCAAAAGACAGTTAAAGGGCACAGAGGCATCCATCAGCAAACCTGACAGGGACTCACAAAAGATATTGTGCCTTCTGGGAACTAAGATCTGAAACATTGCCTATAAGGTGCCACAAATTGTTATTGTCGAGAGCACCAACCACTATCCACTATTACTCTTCCATGTGGGTATGAATGGTGCTGAACCAAAACTTGGGCTAGGAAGACTAACTCAAGTGGATTTGATAGTAGTGGTTCCTCTTGCACCCCTCAAGGAAAACCTTGCTTGATTAAGTCTCTGAAATGTGTGTATGCCAACACACGCAGCACAGGGAATAAACAGGAAGAACTAGAGGTCTGGGTGCAATCACAGGTCCATGATCTCATTCCAGTTATGGAGACATGGTGGGATAGATTGCACAAGAGATTGATAATGTTATTACTAAGCCACTCTGAATAATTTTTGAAAGGTCATGGAGAACAGAAGAGGTGCCTGAGAACTGGAGGAAAGGCAGCGTCACTCCCGTTTTTCAAAAGAGAAAGAGGAAAACCTAAGAAATTACAGACCAGTCAGCCTCACCTCCATCCCTGGAAAGGTGATGGAATAGCTTATTCTAAAGGTCATCTCTAAGAATGTGGGAGAAAAGAAGGTTATCAGGAGTAGTCAGCATGGATCACCAAGGGATGCTTGACCGATCTCATAGCTTTCTACAATGGTGTGACTGGCTGTGCAGATGAGAAGAGCATTGAATGTTGCCTACCTTAACTACAAGACTTCTGTAGTATCTGCATAGCCAAGCTTAGGAAACGTGGGTTAGATAAGCAGACATTGAGGTGAACTGAGAACTGGCTGAACAACAGAGCTCAAAGGATCGTGACTGGTCACGCAGTCCCTTTGGAAGCCTCTAACCAGTGGAATTCCCCAGGAATCAGTATTGGGTCCAGCCTTGTTCAACATCTTCATCAATGACCTGAATGAAGGGACAGAGTGTACCCTCAGCATGTTTGCTGAGGCTGACACACTGTGGCTGACACACCAGAAGGCCATGCTGCCATTCAGGAAGACCTGGACAAGCTGGACAGTTGAATGGAGAACATAATAAACTTCAAGTAAGGCAGGTATAGAGTTCCTTCACCAGGAGAGGTATAACACCATGCACCAGCACAGGTTAGTTAGGGATTGGCCTGCTGGAAAGCAACTCTTTGGAGAAGGAATTTGGAGTCCTGGTGGACAACAGGCTAACCATGAGCCAGCAGTGAGCTCTTGTAGCAAAGAAGGTCAATGGTATCCTCAGATGCATAAAGAAGATTGTGACCAGTAGGTCAAGGGGGATTTTTCTAGCCCTCTACTCTGCCCTAGTGAGGCCACACCTGGAGTACTGTGTCCAGTTCAAGGTTTCACAGCTTTGGATATGCTTGAGTGTTTAAGTAATCAGTATATTTTACTATATATGTTTTCTTTTAATCAGGACTCATTTTTGAGAATACTTTATTTTAAAACAACTTTGTGAACACCTACTTGAGGTCTTGGGAAGGTTCTGCTCTGATATGGGGTGTCTCCACAGAGTGACCAAACACTGCCCCTTCCGTGCCTAAAATACATAAATAAAATACAGTACAATTACTTCGGAAAATAAATACACATTGAAATGTATGACCAAAATTTGACATTTTTAGGACAAAATATCTGATTTAATCCTTTATTAACAATTATCAATGTTTCTTCATATTTATGCCTGCATTTCTATGTCAAAATCTGGACCAACACTATGTGGAACTTTATAGATTTTATGGACTTGTGCTGATTAATTTAATATATTAATCTGAAAACATGTATAGATCCAATCTTTTCAGCACTGACTTGCCTGAATGCTTATCTCAACACTTTGTAGCTGTACTGTTTTACATATAAGATAAAAAATATCATATGTTTGACAAAAACACAGTGTTTACTGTTTTGTTTTTTGATTGGTTGGTTGTTTTTTTTGATTCTCTTTTGATTGAGATGCCATCCTTTCAAAAGTTTTTAAAAAAACCAAACTACCACCTGAAGTTTCTTGCCTGAAACTCAATATCTGTCAGCTTCACAGTTCCCTTCCATCAGACCTCTCTCATTGAAAGCTTTTGTTCTTAAAGAAATTAAAGACATTTAACCAGAAAGTCCTTTGGGTCTATTGTTAGTAGTGGAGACTCATGCATCTCCTACTGAGTACTCAAAATAAAGGCAAAGAAAATGGAGAACTACTTCCTAAAACAGAATCAAGTCTCTAATTAATTTTAATTTCTATAAGTAGGTATAAGTTGTAATCCCACATTTTGAATTAGATGACCAAGATTTTTCATTGAAAAACTACTTTTCAATGAAAAAATTAGGGTGCTGATAAATGTTCAGTGAAGTTACTTGAACAAAATGCAAGTATTTACACAGACAATTTTTTAAATGTAATTTTTTTTTGAAGGAGAATGAAAAAAAGAATAAGAAAAAAAGATCTGATTACAGCAAATTCTTTGGTTATAATAGAAAACTCAAGAAACGGACATGCAAGGAACAACACTAAAAAAATCAGTATTTTTCTTAACTCTCAGACACCAGAACTGAATATAAAACAGTAATTTATACCACTCAGTTTACATTTAATAGATAGCAATAGCCTGCCTATGTTCTTAAGCACTTAAATGGTTATATTGGTTTTTTTTCCATTAATTCTGTTGTCATCTATTTTTGATTATTGATTTGCCCTATGCTGTTATTTTTGTATTTAACTTCAGGGTTTGATTTTATTTTTTTTTAAATCAATACCTATGTGCCTGTAATATTTTCCTTTCCTTCCCTGAACACGATATACTGGGCACTATGTAATGAAAATAAAGTAGAATCACTGTGTGAAATATTTCACATGTATTTTTTTAAATTTTGTTAATGGAGATAGATAATTTAATATTTTTTCATTTAACCAATAACATTTAGAAACTCAAAAGTATTTGAAAGCAGAATGAGACTATAAATTTCTAACTGACAATATAATTTTACAGTATTAAAGAGAAAATGTCTGGAGCAAGAAGCCAAAAAAATCTAATAAAATATAAAACTTAGTTATTGTCAGTAATTCATCATTGCTAGTTATCTTCTGAATTCCATTTTCATTTAAAACAAACAAACAAACAAAAAAAACACAAAAGAAGAAAAAACCCTAAACCTTCACTGTAAAATACTGTACTGTTATGGAGTACCCAAGAGAACAAGAGGGGATTTCTGAAAGTAATGAGGTCAAGTCCTAGACTGGTTTTGGATATGCTGATGCTAAAGAAACACAGAGTATGTGGGATATTGAATCTTACAGATGGGGATGTTGTGTCATGATTCACAATGCCACTACCTCTATTGATCAGGCCCGAGCTAAGATGAAAGAAGTCACCAATGAGACTGCTGAACTATTTGAATCCTCACAACCAAAAGCCTGGTTTAATGGACTTGCTCCAAGATCATGGATTGCATCTGTACTGCAATGTTTGGGACTCATAGAGTGGGGAAAATGGTTGATGCACTTTGGGGTAATTTTGGTGGTGGGATTCATATTTTTAGTTATAGGACTAGTCAGAATAAAAATTATGATTAGCTGTTTGCTTTCTTCTCTATCTTCTCCTCTCTTCTTCTATACACTATGTTCATATCACCACCCTAAAAGATTAATACCTAGGACAAGAAGACAGAAGAAATGACACCCCCACAATGTTTGAGCCATGGGGTTGTGTATAAGCCTGGTTATTAAATGTCTCAAACCTTGTGAGATTATAAGATCTGGAAAGACTTGTTTGGAAGAGAAAGGTGTTGATTGCTTTGTCTCTTTGCAGATAGGCTTTAACAAAGGAAAGAGATGAGTCCTGTCTTGGTGGGACCCTGTCCTTTAAGTGTTTCTGCTGATTGTAGACTGATGCCAGGTGATATGTACTGGCTCACAAGGGCTTATGCAAACCAACACCACTTCCTGTGGAAGCTGGGATTTTCACCCAGATATCACAAAGGTATACAAAGAGACAGAAAAATACTGATTGGTGTGCACCCACCACTGAAGAAACAGATTTGGACGGATCCAGTGAGACATCACTGAATCCTTGGGTGGTGATAACCTTTCTCTTTACCTCTCTCTCTCTTTATCTCTCTCCCCCCTCTTTTCTGCTTTTCTAATAAATCTTTCTTCCTTTTCCTCTCTAAAGTTGATTGCACCATAAATTATTGCCTACAAAAAATGTCTTTATCCCTACCATTTGTTGATTGTTTCATTAGGGAGAACTAATAAATTGGTGTGTTATTGTTCGTCAGAGTAATTGTCATCACTCTGCTGCCCCAGAGGCCCTGCTGTGCAGGGACAGCCACTTTCAGGTGATCCTAAAAGATTCACCTCCATCATTGTCTACTGAGTGCGACAAGATACATGTCTATACAGCCAAGCTTTCTGTCACTCAAAATAAATCTCACCCTCATCTAAAATGGCACACAAAAAATTACCCAGCTTGAATATCAGAAATAAAAGTGTACTTCCAGATCCCATTCACCTTTTTCATCAGCAAAATTCAATACTTGGACTTAAAGTCCAAGGGCTTTTTGTATTTTTGACAGTGGCAACAGAATGTGAAGATGTAAATAACTGAGCAGGATGTAGGATTTCCAACATTTACTTATGAGAAGTTCATAGAAGTAATGTTTGAAAGAGAAGTAATGCAAAGATGTATAAAACATCACTGTAGTATGGATCAGGCAGTAAATCAATCAGAAGTGCCAAAGATAACATTAGGTAAAGACCAATAACAAAAGATAAATGACAGCTGGTTCTAAGCCAGCATTAGTATTTCCTCTTTCAGCAGCAATTTTTTAAAGGATGAGAAGGCATTTTTTCCCTATAAATTTTGGAAAGAAAGACCAAATTTGTTGAAAGCAGATTGAAAAGCAGGCAGGTAGAATTAAGAGTAAAGTGATACAATTAGATAAAATGTAATTCAAAGTCAAACTAAAAGTGCTCCTTTTGTTATTTGAAGAGATAATCCTACATATATTTTCTTCATATAGCATCAAAGTTGAAAGTGTAACAGTTCTTGTGGTAAAATGATTTTCAGTTAATATTCTATCAACATGTTCAAGAATATTTCCAATTCCTTTTATCTTATATTGGAAGAAAATCAGGAACAATTATCTTGCTTTTAGTAAGAAAGGTGAGAAAGATCAGCCTGCCAGAATTTACTGACATGTTACCAGCAGTTAAACAGCAGGGTTAAGAAAAAATAGAAAGGGATTGTACAGCAAATAAAATACACGGATCAGTATTACTTAAAAATGCAGAAAAGAAGGAAAAAAAAAAGGAGGCATTTTTTATTTTTTCATTTACCATATGTGGATCTGTAGCACTTTGATGGGAAGTTAGATCATATAGTTGAGTACCACTTAGGAAATGGTGCTACAAACATATCTTTCTATTAATATGAAATAAAATTATATAAATCTGGATTCAAGGTGAATACCATGCTTTTTATAAAATGGAAAAAAATATGCTTTAGGTATTTAATAATTTAAAATGACAAAACACTTTTTTTTTTCCAGAAATAAGACAAATGTCTATTACTTGTATTCTCTGACTTACAGAATCTTTACTAAGACCTGCTTTGAGATGAGTGAACTTCTAGAGAGAGATGAACAAATATCAAAAACAAAACAAAACAGAAGAAGACTTATACCTTCAAGCTCTTTCAAGTACAGCTCAAAAGGAAGTAGTTAGGGAACTGAAATCAAAGGAACAAGGAACATAAGTTAGAATGGATAGTTATAAAAAGTGAACATTTCATAGGAAATAAAAAAGCAAGGGCACAGACTATGTGCAAAGGATGAAGGATGTAAAATCAAAGCTGTAAGTATAAGTGAATAAGATTACTCCCATCTTCAGCTTCCAGTGGAAGAGAATGAGTTAAGAGATGACTTCACTGAGAAAGGAACTGTGAAGGCAAACTACTGGTCAAAGAATAGCAGTTGCTATAGAGGTTGTTGAATAAAACTCAGTAAACAGCATGAGTCAGAAAAAAGGCCAAAAGTGCAGTTTTGTATTTATAGAGAAACCTCTTTATGTATAGCAGATATATAAATACCAGACCTTTAAAACATGCTTTTTTTTTTGACATAGAGCAAATCAAAGTCACTCACTACAAGCAAAACTAGTACTATTTTCCTGCTGAAACAGAATATTTAGAACTCAGATATACCAGTAGAAACTACTAGTATTTGCTCAATTTACTGGTTCTTGAAATTCAGCCTTTGGGAAATGACAAGTTTCATAAAAACAATGGAAGTAAAACATTGGTATTTGGTACCAGACTATATTTGCTTATGCATGTGCATGATGAGGAAATTTTGTAATTTATTTAACAACCAAATAAGCCTTTTGTAATTTATGAGTTAGCTCACACAACACTGGTACCTTTCAGTGACTTCAGAACCAAGTAGCTTGAAAAGACAGTCATTTCAGCATATTCATTAGTAGAGATAAATTTTTGCATGAAAAGAATGCCAGCAGAAGTGTTGATGAGCTAAGAATCAAAACCTAATTATTTTGTTGTGAAAAAAGAGCCATATATTAGCACATCACTCTTCTAAGAAAATAATCTCAAATGTGCTGAAAATGGAATTGTGCAGGATTTTAATGTGTACAAATTATTTGTCATTGCAGCGTCACAGGCACAGCTGAATCTTACTGCCCTGATCTTTCCCTAGGTTCTTCAGAGCGGTCAAGTAACCGTTCTAATGCTAAGATTATGCAAGTACTAGACTGTAATGCCAATTTGTCCTCCGAATTAGAGTTTAAAGAATAGTTTGCAAAATATTTATCATTTTTGAAGCTTTCGATTTTACTTGTTTCAAACTCATTATTAAAGCATCCTCAGGTTTCACAGAGGAGTATGAGTAATTAATCAAGATTGGTTTATCATTGAAGAGACCTTGAAAATACATAGTGTTCTAAAAGTGTAATTGCAAGAAATTCTGCCCAACCCCCCGCCAATTCTTATTTATTTTACTACGTACACATAGGTAAAATTTAAAAATGCCTTTCTGACATTAGTTAGTGCTTTTTCAACTCTAAGGCCTTGGAAGAGCTGATCACTACCACACTGGGGAAAAAAAAAAAAAAAAAGAAAAAGAAAAAAAGGTACAAAAGCACAACCCACTGCTGTGTCAGCCACTCCTCCCAGCTTGGTGTCATCAGTAAACCTGCTGAGGGTCACTCTATCCCTTCATCCAGGTCATTGATTAATATATTGAATAATATTGGACCCAACACTTACCCTTGGGGGATGCCACTAGTCACAGGCCTCCAGCCAGACTCTGCTCCACTGACCACAACTCTCTGAGTTCTGTCCTTCAGCCAGTTCCCAATCCACCTCACTGCACAATCACCCAATCCACACTGCGTAAGCTTGGCTTTGAGGATCCCATGGGAGACCACATCAAAAGCCTTGCTGAAGTCAAGGAATACCACATCCACTGCCCTTCCCTCATCTATCCAACTACTTGTCTCATCATAAAAGGCTATCAGATTAGTCAAGCATGAATTCCCCTAACAGAATCCATGTTGACTACTTGTGATAAGCCTCCTTTCCTCCACATGCCTAGAGATGGTGGCATGGACGAGATGTTCCATCAGCTTTCCAGGGATGGAGGTGAGGCTGATGGGCCTGTAGTTATCCGGGATTTCCTTTTTGCCCTTTTTGAAGATTGGGACAACATTGGCCTTTCTCCAGTCCTCAGGCACCTCTCCTGTTCTCCATGACCTCTCAAAGATTATGGAGAGTGGCCTGGCAATAACCTCTGCCATCTCCCTCAGCATTCGTGGGTGTATCCCATCAAGGCCCATAGACTTGTGCATGTCCAGTTTACTCAGCTGATCTCTAACTCAAGCCTCTTTGACTGAGGTAAAAACTTCCTCCCTCCAGAATTCCTCTGGAATCGTAGTAACAGAATTCAATTAGTATTTGGAAACGGTTATTCTAAATATTACTATTGGGATAAAAAAAAAGACAATATATTTAAATGAAACTGCAGAGAAGTCAGATTAAAATTAAATATTTCTTTAAAACATGAATGAAATTGAAAAATAGATAAATGTTTTACAAAGAATAAGTTTTAAAAAATAAAAAATTTAATATATTATTTTTTTCCCCCAGTGATGTATGACAGATGGACATAAACATGAAAATAAAAACTATTAACTGCAGCCATTTGGTGCTTGAATTGATACAGTATCATTGAATACTTAATATAGCTGGGTATACAAATAGATTTAAAGTTTAGATTTCACAGTAAATAATTATTTAAACAAAAAAATTTTCCTAGATAATTATGATAGCTTAGAGTTGCATTATTTTTTTAACGATGTAAATTATTCTGAGTTCACAATAGTGGAACACAGAGCAAGAATTTGCCTTGTCTACATTCAAAACAATAAATTTTAATTGCATTGTTTTTGTATTTAGTAGATCAAACCACTGTAGTTTCACTTTGTTGTAGAAAATACCTTTAGGATTTGGAGCAGTCAGTCTCATGCTTTAATGAATAGTTAATCGGTTGCAAAACAGAATTGCTGTTTCCTTGATGAAAAATGAATGAATCAATGAATCAGAGGACTATTAGACAATAGTCAAAGCTTCATAACCAGAGGGCTAATCTGGGATGCACAATATGAGGACATGAACTTTGATATGCTGAGTACTTCAAGGCTAATTAAATTACCTTATAGTTTTATCTCGATTTTTAGCAAGTGTCATGTCTTTGTACAGAATACTATGGAAAAAACGTTGGAATCTGAAGTGGGGAAAAAGTGAGAATTAGGAATTTCTCATCTAGTTTCAAGTAAAGCAATAATTTCCTATTTTGAAGCTTTCTTAAAAGTCTATAATGTACTGCTGACTACCTAAAAACCTAAGCCAGGAATGCCTATCCAATTTGCTTCAAAAAGCTCTAAACCAAAAGAATTAATTACTGTATTTTGATAATAAAAAGGTTATTTACCCTTCAGTTGAGATATTCCATAAATAAATGATCTGATATTGAAAAGTCAAGAGCTCAGAGGAATATATCAGGAGTTTCTCTATTAAGGCTAGACATCTCATTAGTTGCCTAAATTAGTACAGATGATTTATATTTTATCCATGTCCAAAAAAGAAAAATTAGCATCTCTAGAACTTAGTTAACTATTGATATTGGACTGAGACTAGAGCAACAATGGACACAAACTAAGCACCTTGAAGTTTTTGCCTTCAATATGAGGTCAACAGCTAGTTCATCTCAATTTAATCTAAATTGGAAACACTTTTTTTTTGGAAATCTGACCTTACCTATATCATAAGTTAACTATGTTACCCATAGAATTAAAACTTGATTTGTAGGTTGCATATATAGGTTTTAGTGGCCAATTCCTTATACCACACACACATTTCTGTTCTCTACTTTGCCATTACTGCAGCATACTGAAAAATTGTTATGATTATGTAATCATTATGTAATGAATGGCTTCATTCTTACAGTTCAGTAATTTTTTTATTTTTTTTTTCATGCAAAAGGAAGTATGAAAGCAGCAGGACTATTATCCAGATTTTAAAAATAGCTCTACTATAGCTTTTTTACTGTATAGGACTTAGCATGTCATTGATAAGTTATAAACAATTATTTAGATAAGTAAGTTTGTGCACCCTGTAAAGGGCACTGATATACATTTTAAAAAGCCATCATATGCAAGTATATAGTATGCAATTTAAAAGTTACTGTAAAAATGTCTTCATATATGTTAGAATCCATAAAAAAAATGAAAAAGTGATAACAGCCTTCACATGTGTTTCTACAATGCTGGCATGGAGATATGTTGATATAAATCAGTTTGGTGCTTATTAGACCAAAATGAAACAAAAGTTTAAGCATCTCCAATCACTGGTTGTTTTTTTTTTTCAAATATGAAAAATAAAATGAAGCTATCAGTTCCTCCTAAGCGGTTAATAGCTTTCTATTTATCTTGCTACTAATTGTCTTGATTATCACTTATTATGACTTTTTATTCATGCTATTTATTAATGTTCTGTTTTTCTCTATAGACATAAATTACACAGATGAATACAGCATAATCAAACCTGGTATTGCCACAATGGAAAAGGGCAAATGACTTAACTTAGATAAGTCTTTACTACAGATCTAAATAGGAATTTTGCATCTATGAGAGAGGCTGAACTTGCAACATTCATGTTATAACTTAATATACTTACCTTCAAGTCAGCATAGCAGTGAAACAAGCCTTTTAATTTAGCAGCAAAATGGAAGCAGGACTATTTCAAATTGGTTAACTGTAAACTGTCAATGGTCAGGTTAGCAACAGTGTGTCTATGTGTGATCTGTATTATTCAGATAAAAGGCATATTTTCTGCAGTAAAGGACAAGATACTAAAGCACACTGCAACATGCTAAACTTCTCTGAGATACACATCTTTTGCCGAAGTCTCAAGGGGTTTTTTTGCAGACAAGAACAATAGAAGAATTGCCACATACCTTGCAGCGGCTGTAGGAAGAGGGTTATGGCAGTATTTTACTGCTAGATCTACTATTCCATTTTTGAGATGGGACTGAACCAGTCACAGAGTAATTTATCAGTGCCAGTCTCAATACTCCCTTCCATGTCACCAAGGAGCAGTATCAGGACTCAGATTACAACAATTCACATTACCTGGCAAGCTTTGTAACAGCTTGACCAGCTCTGACCTGTCTTGTTGAATAACCCCAGTCTAGTCTTTGCGCTTTTAGGGTTTGTGAGTCAGGAGAGACTAAAAAAAAAATAAAAATCAGTCACACTTTGTCACTGCTGCAATACACCTATCATAAAGTCCATGACTAATGAGAAACTTTTGGAATGTATCAAGCATAAAGTTTATGCTAGTGAAAACAAAGTAACTGAAAAGCAAATAAGGAAAGTGGAAAGAATTTTCCCCAAGGAATAGAAATACGAATAGGAAGAGGTTCAGTGTTAAATTATTAATAAATAAATAAACAGGGGTGCTAATTAGTGCAGAAGGAATCCTAATGCCAGGTCTCCTGAGAAACAAAAGTATAAATGGGGTACAGAAATAAAGCTGTTAACCAGTCACTGGTTGACAGAAATTGTCAACCTGTGACTGGCCAACAGCTATGTGGAAGAAATAAAGAACTCTGAAGGACTTCCCTGGAACAAGGCAGAGATAAGGCTGTTAGGCTTATGTGAAGTGCAGAGAGTAGTGCTGGTAAAGGCTTGCCTGAATCTAAAAGCACATGCTGAAACGTAGCAGAGAAAGCTGAGAAAGCAGGTAATGGTTCTATGGCTGTACAAACACTACTTGCTGGACACTGATTGGGATGTATGCCCTTCTTTCTATAGTAGAGGTATATTCCACCTCTCTCATAATGCCCCACTGTACTAGAACTTGCTCAGGATTTATGGAGATATTTCAGTGTTCATTATTCTTTCCATTAAAAAGTGATTTGCCTTTTTGTGTTTTTGTTTGGTTTTTGTTTGTTTGTTTTGGGTTTTTGTTTTTTTGTTTTGTTTTTTGTTTTTTTTTTTTTAATAAACTGTTAGCATTCTTTGTTTTTAACAGTCTGTTTCTCAAGGCCTCAAGACTGATACCATATTCTGTTTGATTTATTTTTTTTTTTCTCAAGCTAAGCAATATCAAGAGTATTTTTCTCTCTTCCCTCAGAGGTCATGCTCCTGGACAACTTAATATTCTTATGGCTCTGGATTCTATCCAGTGGTTTACTGAATAATGGTACACCAAACTGGATTATGCATTTTGAAAAGGACCTTGTCAGTGATGAATAGAAGATCTGCAGTCTGTACTCCTATTTACGTATTTACTGCTATTTACATTGCTTTATATTTGACTTTTTTTTTGCATTACATGATGCTCTTCAGCTTGTGATCCAAAATTTTTCGTAACTCTTTTTTTTCTGAGGACTTCTATGAGTCTTATTTAGGATTTCTCTGAGGTTTAAAAATTGACCTCTGGAAAGCAATTTTACATTGTTCTTCTGTCATCTTTCTCTGTAAATTTCAAATAGGGGATATTCTCATTTAATTGTTGTTCCACTTTTTCAGATTTCCTTTCACCTTCATATTCTCAGTTCCTTCCCACGTGTTGGCACTGCTTACATTACTATTTCAACACTGTATCCCCCTTATAATTTATTCATCTTTTGTACTGTCTGTATCTTGGTCTTTTTTTTCTAACAGATGTCTGTCTCTGTAGTTAAAAGAAACAAGAGGGCCCCAAATAATGCAAAATTATGTCACCAGGCCCTGTACATTAAATTATTCTCTTTGTTTATAAAAATTTTCATCTACATAATATTTTTGGTTTGGCCGTCAATATTACCACATAGGTTCTTTAGCCTTTCATCAGTACCCATGAAGCATAAAACCATTTGCATTTTGCATCTCAAAGCAGTTTTATATTCTTCAGATGCATCCATTTCTGCCTGGATTTTGATTTTTTTTGCTTCATTCTTTTTTTATGAGATGCATCTTGCCACATATAATTTAATTTCTTTTATATGCCGATTTTTGCCACTCTTCCTTCTTGAATTTACATTTCCCATTCTGAATTCTTATATATTTCTATCCACACTTAATCTTCATACACACATACACACTTCTGTACTTTCTGAAGCAAAGCTATTGATAATACTTTTCTAGAGCCAAAATGATGACTTACCATGTTTATGTCTTGGTGTGATGAATGCAATTTCTCAGACACTCTGAAATGTAAACTTGTCATGAGCCACAATGAGGATAGGAATTTAAATTCACAATGTATCCTGAAGGCTGCAGGTCATATTTTCATGGGTCATATAATTCTTTTTCTGGTTGCTTCCTGTGGATTAAATTATTCCTATCTTATAGGATTCTACACTGAATAAGCTTTGACATGCATTGCAGAACAGAAATGTTTTTCCCAACTTTGGCTGTATAGCTGATTTATAAGTTGATCTATGGATAACAGTGAGGTCCAAGATGTTACTAGTGGCAATCTGCTAGCTTTTCCTCTGAGTAGTTTTGTTATAAACTGTAACTCTCATGGACTTAAAACAGTACCACCCTGTGAGGATTTCTGTTTTTATTCTCTCTGTTACGTCTACCTAAATTTAGAGTTAAGCTCTTCACATTCATTCATTCATTCATTCATTCATTCATTCATTCATTCATTCATTCATTCAAGTTTTGAAAGAATGATGTATGCCATGATATATTGTATAAATTCACCATGCAGTTTACATCTATTAAATACATTTCCTTGTACTGAAGGTTAGTAAAAAAACTTGCCTTAAGATCAGATAAAAATAAAAAGCTACTTTGTCGTGGTTTCAGATAGGATTCAGAGAAAACAACGTGCAGTTCTGACTACATGGATCACAGTAAGATGTCGTCAAGGGTTAGAGCTGGGGCTGGCCACTGTAACAGATGTTTTCTATTAAGCTCTCTCCTTTCCCAAATGGGGAAGAGAAAGACAGTAATGGAGACCAATGGGCTGGAAAAAAATCCCCAACTCTAAACTAAAACAACTTTAAACATTTTTTAAAAAATCAAAATATATATCAATAGATACAAACACAATATTGAACCCAACTGCCATGATGTCACTGTCACTACTGGTGTTTTGAGGCATGGCCTAGGGAAGTCCTGGACTGGACTAAGTGGCAGACTGGATTCTGGATTTGGATTCAGCTATGCACAGATTGGGTAGGCAAAAGAACAGACAGATTTCTCCTCAGATGCTGACTACTGAAGAAGAGGGCTTGACCCTTGTGATATCTCAGCTTTATTCTAAATATGACATATATGGAACACCTTGTTGGTCAGTTTCGGGTCACCTGTCCTGTCTGCTCCTCCCCACGTGTAACCTCTTACTTTATGGCACCCCAACTTTGTACACAAGATTTAACAGAGACCTTGGTTTCTGCACATCAATCCTTGGTAGTAACTCTAAGCCTTCAGTGTTATCACTGCTAGACACTGTCTGCAAAAATATACTGTTAACTTCAGAAAGGGCAGTTACTTAGAAAAGACATAGTTAAAAGTAAAATCTCAAAACAGAATTAGTTCTGTTCTAGCTCAAACCAGGGCAAAAAATTATCTTTGTATTTTTTGGGAAAAGTCAGATGCCTGCAATAGTTCCTAAAAATGTAATAGTGTTCCTCCAATTCTGAAGGCTTTACAAATTGATTCCAAATGATCTCATCTTCCAGCATCTAATGAGAATACTGTTCCAAGACAAAGCAAGATATTTTTGTCTGTATTATCATCATTATAGGATGAGTATTTGGAGCTAAATATCCTTTCCATTGAACCTAAATCCTACAGTGCTTTGCAGCCTGACCCTTATCTCCAACAATATAATTCTTGTTTCCAGGCAGAAATAAATCACAAGCAAGTAGTTTAAGGAGAAAAAAAGAAAATGGGTATGCTGGAGCTCCTTTATGATTCACCTTTCCCTCCTGTGAGTAGCTATGTCTTAAAAATAAAGATAGCCCTGACTGCTGTAATTTAAGTGTACGTTTTCAAAACTAAGAAAGCCTGAGGGCATGTGAGTGTCAAGCCTAGCTCACATTTTAAGAGTTATAGTTTACTACAGAATCTGAACCAAATTCACATCCAATTCCTGCATTAAAACTTTCAAAATGTTTAGTATGTGGGTTTTTTTTAAAAAAATCTATGTGGTTTATAGACAGCTTGGAGCTTACATATGTATGTTTGCAATCATCTCTATAGTTGTCTCTCAAGAGTAATTCGTCTGACAGGTCGCTCCATTGCCAAGCGGTTAGACTCCTGCAATAATATTACCTTCCCATCAAAGCTCTCATATAGACAAGTCTGGACAAGTGCTTCCTGCAGTTCTAAATGAACTTATTAACCCTATTAATCTAATACATTTTGAGGTACATATTAATGTAGTAATCACCACATTAATCAAACACAGAAATTCTGTATATGTAATGCATTTTTGTTACTGACAGATAATAAAATAATTTTAGTGCATTCAGTGTTCAGGATACTGAGAATCTGGCATATCTACTTATAGGTTTAATGTTTTACTACAACATCAAACACAGTAGCTTTACTGTGGTCACATCATTTGGTTGTATAAGCCAGTTAAATTGATTTAAGTGGGCTTCCCTTCATCTTGTGTCACTTCACTCTCCAAACTCCATCTGTCCTGAATTACAAACCACCAACTGAATGTGGTAAATCCAACAAATTCGTTCCCATTCATACTGAAATTCCTATTCAGTCTCTGAAGGCTCTAGATATATACCTACTGTAATAACAACATATATCAAATAATAATTTATTTTTCTACATTTTAGTACTTGTTATAAATATTTTATTTCTACTTTCCAACCTAAATTGCAATTCACATATATTTCCTCATATTTCTGTCATATCCCCTTTTTATAGTTGTAAACCATATTTCTACATTATTATTTCCTGTTAACGACTCTGGAAGACCTTTCTACATTTCAATTACCTGCAGACTCACAATCCTACAGCATAATCTTAAAATCAAAACTGAGGTACTGATGCACTCCTCTGCATGTTAATAGATATTATTAGAATTGTATTAGTTTGTAAGTATGTGGGTTTCTTCTGAAGTTTCCTTGGTACATCAAGGCTCTCATCTTTCACCTAGTGAAGTAAACGGCTTTGATCAAAGTCATACTGAACCCACCCTAAGCATATACTTTAGCATAATGAAAAAGATAGCTGCAACCCTAGCATTGTTCTAGTATCAATGTATTTTGCATGTTTACACATCTTACTGTTAACCTGAGAAAGTTTATAATAAAACTAAGTATGCCATCTCCTGTTTTTCTCAAACTTCTTTCTACATATTTTTTGCTATTTGATAAGGAAGAAGGTTCATAGGCGATTATAACACTCTGTAAAATTTTTATGCTTCTTCCTTCTATTTCTCCTATTAGCCATGTGCAAGCCCTATTACCAAAGCTAGTCCTATGTTGATATCTATTATTAAGTTTAAAATATGGAAACAAAGTGGGCTTCAGCTAATTGTATCAGTTTTGTTTTATCTTTTAAAAAATACTATTTTTTTTTTTTTATTTGTGTGTGGGAGTTTAATATAAATGTACATACAGTCAAGCATATTTCTAGATTTAAGCTGAAAATCCTATTTCTTTCACAAGGATCAGTCTTATATCCCGTGCAAAGCATCACTGAATAAATTTTCATTAATTGTTTTGCTTTCTACACCAGAGATGTCAACAGGTGCTGTGGGCAGTCAAGCCACCTTAAAGTTAGAGACAGCTGAGCAGTGCTTTACTTTTGAAGTCTGATAAGAAAAATTTACTGTGACATCTACAATTTATGATTACATTTATTAATAGCAGGAAACCTAAAACTCAGTGACATTTGTAAGAAGTTTTAGTTTTTTAACTGATGATAGATGCTTTGAAATCTCCCATGTTTATTTCATAAGATTAACTTTCTCAGTATTTAATATTCTGATCAAGTTTAAACCTTAGCAAGGTTCAGTAAGATTCTCTTCTTTCTTCTTGTGTTATTCCAGCTGTTGACTTAGGTTTTACTACTACAGTAAAATTATTGTAAAAATGTTATATATGAAGAATTGCTTCTGACTCGACAAAGCACTGATGTCTCCCTCTCCTAACTCCCAATTTGGTAAACCAGTACAATTTACTGTATTATATTGAATACTACAACATCACTGAATTGCCTGTTTGTAAAATACTTTCTGTTTAGCAGTATTAAAACAGATTGCTTGCTTAGAGAAGATGTACAGAGGTCAGACAGGAAAGAAAGAGGAAGAAAAATTACCTCACATATACTATCAAGCAACTATCTTGAGGCTTAGGAAAAAGGTTCAGTCATACCTTGACACCAGACTACCTGGATCTAATATAATAGTTCTACTTCTGCATAATGCCATGTAAAGCATCTAATCAATATATTTTTTAAAGGCTTAAAGTTGATAATAATGCATTTTTTAGTTTTATAGACCAGAAAGGGTTATCTTATTATAATAATCATAAACCAATATCATCTTATATTTTGTACACCACTGAACTTTCAAACTAGTACGTTCATTTCAAATGGTTTAAAGAAGATATTGCCAGAAGCTAAACATCACTGACTAATGAAACAATTTAAGTTCTGTGTCTTATTCTAGAGTGGATAGCTCAAGTCCAGCCTAAATTCAGATAAGCTTTTATTAAATAAAGATAAAACATTTATCTAAGACAAATTTTGGTACACATTTTATCTCATTTTATCTCACAATTTATCTAATTTTTTTAATAATACATTTCTAATATCAAGCGAGTTACTAACATATGTGTAATAATGACAATAAATAAATAAAAATGCCAAAGATAATTATTTTCCTTATTTTATTGCACAAATGTTCAAGACAAGGTTGGTCACATACTACACTTCAGCTGAGCTTCCTAAAGTAGAGTGCATACACTTAATCACATAGAAGTTAGACTTGATAATTTGCACACAGAAATAAAAGTAATGGTACGTAACAATAGCTTTTACCATTGTGAAGTGACATTACATAAACAAATGGCATAGCTACTATGAAACAAACATAATGGTAACTAACATATAAAAGCCAAATCGATGTGATAAAGGTGATTTGTGCCATAGTTGGTCCTGCAGAGTTTAAATTCAAAACTGCCTTTAGAGGAATTGATTTTTAGATTATGCAATATCTTTTGATTGGTCAATCGTATCTTTTGGTTGGTCATGCAAACACTCATGACGTGAAGAATATTTCCTGTCCAGTGGATGAAAATTTTTTAGAGGACTGATAAATTACTAAGGATACAAAAAAAAAAAACCCAAACCAAACAAAAAACCCACAAAAAACCACAAAAGAACAACCAAAAACTTTACATCCATATAGAAACTTCATTTTACTGTACCTGTTACTTTCAGTCTATCGGCCCCAATGACAATCTCATCTTCATCTGCAGAGAACAGTACTCTTCCACCTTCACTTGCCCTCACTTCAAATCTCTTACACTGGGCCTCCACAGCATCAGCTCCTGAAATCAAGGAAGCAAATTCTTCGTCTAATATATTTTGTAATGACAGTAATCATCAGCATACATAGACTAACAAAAACATATTGATTACATGACTTTCTGTATGTCTGGTGGGTACCATGTACTAAAAAAGATATTGTTAATTTACAGAGTAACTATTTCACTGTTGCATATCAGGATAGAATTTGAAGTAGGAATAACATCTATTTCATTGTCACATGTAGAAGTCAAGATAGGACTTCAGAATGTACTTAAGTCTGATATCTTGAAATGCCAATTCAGACTTAGTTTTCTGGAGTTTACTCAACTTAAACTAAAGTCTCTTACTAATGGAAAAAAGATAACATATGACCCTAGTCCATGAAGATCAACAGATCAACAAAGCAGAAAAGGGTATTTTTCAGTTCTACTGCAAACTCGAATATCAGAATAACAAAACAAAGCAAAAAAAAACAACAAACAAAAAAGATGAGCTATGATATCAGAGTTTCTCTCACATTCTATGAAACAAAACTCTCAATGTCTCAAAATTCCAAAACCATAAAATAATTCTAAAGTCAAACAGACCTATGGAACTGCATCTAACAGTGCAACAAAGCAAGCTTGCAGATACTAAAACTCCGTCAAATTTACTCTGTTTTTTAATATACAGGTCTTATTCTTCAGGAGACTTGCTATTTAACAATGATTGGTTGGAAAGCAAAGACTCCACCACAGTGTGCTGCCTGACAACAGGAGTAGCATCCTGCAGGGACAAGAAAGCAAAGCTGAAAAATGATGGACATTTGGACCTGTCCTTGCCCTGGAACCACAGTTATGGGTCAAAAAACCATGGGATAATAACAAATAACTTAATGCTAACTAGTTTCACCTTTATATAAAAATTTATGATCACTTAGTTACACAGAAGTGGTATTATAATTGTTGTGATGCTGTTAATTTACACACTTAGAAGTTGTTAATTCTGTAAAGAAACTGAATCAAAAGAAAACGAGAGAAAGCAAAGAGAAAAAAAAAGATCTGTCACATTCTTACTTATTATATATCACAGCAAGTGACAGCATATGTTCCAATAACTGCCTTTTAAAACTTGTGATGCATTTAAGATAATACAGCATTGCATGAATAAAAACTTAATAGAACAATGATTTGGAGTATATACTTTAGATGCTCAGCATTTGCACTACTTCAGCATGACATTGTATAAAATACTCCTAGAATTCATCTGGTTAAAAATAACATTACAGGACATAACTCTACCTTTTTATGCTAAAAGAAATGGGCTTTTACTTTATGTTGCAGTTGGCACTTAACAGTGCATCACTTAGTATTACTCACTTATTGCTGAAACAGTGGTTAGTGTATTCAAGCCACTTGAGAGATTACTAAAAACATAATACTTGTTAAATTTGTCTCTTTGACATAGAGCCAGATGTGGATGTTATAAAAAATGTTTTGAAAATTAAACTGCCTACAGGGTAATCAATGCTATCAAAATAGAATTCTGTTTCATTATTTTATTTTCCCAGTTGAAAGAAGAGGAAGCAGTTGCTTGTGCAATGTATTCATGTGTTATCTTCATAGCTGTAATGCAAATTGCTGTTCCAAAAACTGTCTGCAAACATACACTTCTCATAAAATGTCTGAATCTTTAATAGGACTACTAACAAAAATGATGAATCACATCTTAGAATATCATGCATGAACAAAGAAAATATTTGGATATTTTTATCTCAAACTTGTAGAACAATAACACTATCCACTATGCTCATTTTCTGCAAGTCATACCTGTTTGAATAATTCCTACGTCAGCCCAGAGAACCATTCAAGAATATCTATCATCCAAACTCTATTTGAAAAGATAATTTTCACCAAACATGGCTATCTGAAAAGCTTTCTTAATGTGCTACTTTATATTATACTACTAACCTACTACATACTAGAGATGTAGTCAACTTCTTAATACCTTTAATCAGTATCAAGAGATGTCCACAGCAAACGCTCTTATCAGCTTGTGTACAGGAAAAATAATTATTTGCAAAATTAATTGTATAATACTGTATGAATGTATTAAGTTTCTGTGAAATTTGATTAAAATATGTAGATGAAAAATGTACATTTCATATTAACCCACAACCATATATAATGATGGTTTATAACACATGGTTGTTGACCAGCAGCTGCATAATCAAAACTCATTAAAATAGGTATGTTAAAATGGTAAAAAGCATAAAACTATTTTTGCTATACAGAAGATGGGTTAAATGAAAATTATGGACATTACATACAATATGGATATACAAAATTATAAATCTGTAATCCAGTTTATATAGAATGTCGATGAACACTTAGCTGCTGTGTCTGGTTTCTAAATCACCTTCCATGTCCACATGACAGACAAGAAATTCAGACACAGAGATAAGAAATCAACCACTTTAAGTTAAATACAGAGCTTAGAATTCAAAGGAAATTGCCACAAATCTATGATCTGTGTAAATGAAAACCTAATGAAATTCAATATACTGTATTCTGATTCTTAATGAAAAATGGTTTATTTAAACTTTTATTAAATACAGGGTATTTTTGGGTGACAAAGTAAGTTACTTTTATGAGGATGTGTTGATATGTCAAGATTTTAGATAGAAGAGATAAAACATTTTTAATAAAGATTCAACCCCCAGCCAGGTCCAAAATCAGTATTTTTGAAACCCAGGAAAAAAAAATAATATTCATAGGAATGTTAGGTATTACATTATTTTGGCTGCCATGGGTCTCAGAAATTTTTCAGCAAATGTAATAATGCAAATGAAGGACTTATACTAGCTGCATACAAGAGCAGAAGAATTTGAATTAAGAGAGCTTTTAGCTGAGAACAAGACATCTACACATCTACAACATTTACAGCAATCAGACCATAGGCTGTGTTCTGTTTGCAAACAGTAGGTAGGGTGGTAGCATGGCTTTTCCTTCCTCATGATCTACAACCCCACTAGTATCCTTAAGATATTAATGATGTTCCAGATTTTGGACTTGGTGAAACGAAAGCCCACAGGAAAATTCTGCCCTTTCAGGAAGATTTTGCTCTCAGAAATTTCGTTAAAAGACAATTAATGTATTGCCTGCCACCTTTGTAATGGATAGAATACACTTAGTTGGTCTTCTTGGTGCAGTTGAATCCCAGTTATGAAAATGTATGTGAAAGTTGTATACAAGTTGCATCAGACAGCACTCTTTATGCTACTTCTTTCTACATGAGACCACAACTGCACAAGAGCAAACCTGTACTTTTACTTCTACCATCCCTGTCACATGTTATTTTATATTGAAGACTTTCAGAAATTACATGGCTAAACAAACCCATGGTCTCAATCCAATACAGCTGTCCGTAGGTTTCATTATATAAGCAATACAATGGATGAATGCGAGCAAAATTTATTTCTTGAAGGTTGCTTGAACTTTAAATTAGCATATTTATTTTGCTTCTGCAATGGCTAAAAGTATGTACTCAGCTGATAGGTTGCAACTTTAGCTACAGAATCTTAGTCACATATAGATAAGAAAGCTAAGCCAGCAAAAGGAAGATATGACCCAATTGTGCATGTACGATTTCAGACTGTATGTTTTGCATTATTTATAATCTCATAAAGTTCATTTATTCAAAACATGTGCTAGATAGGCGAGTTGAGGCTTGTGGAAAGTATAATGACATTCATATATTTTTTTTTCATAATAATATAAACATAAAATTATGTAAATAATATGCAATATAAATATACTTAAATAACAATACTTCAAAGTGACTACAATTAAGTTATTTCATAAAATATACTTAAATATAAAGTAAGTAATAAAGATGTTTTATTACCAGCCTTATTGACTTATCTTTCTTATAGATGTTTTCCTCTGTTGTCCAGGAAACTTTGTGATATCAGATAATAACCACATTATATTAAATTCTTCTTATAGCTGCATTTATCAACTTAATTTCCCCTGAGAATTTCAAATGTCCAGCTCATGGAAATGAACGAATTAAACTCTAATATATTTGGGAGTACTCCAAAGTGTGAGTGGGAATAGAAATTTGATCATTCTTTTCCTCTTCATGATGAGTTTACTCACAGGAAGATAACTAGTCAAAATTTTAAAGTATTCAGCTAATCATTAATTCAATGTCACCTGTTCATAATTTAGCTGCAGCTGCAATATTTAGCACCCTAAAGAAAAATAAGGTATTTTCAGATATTATAGAAATTTTAAAATTCCATATTAAATAGAACTTGCAATGTCCTGGACATGCATGAGAAAAATTATATCAAGACATCTCTGCCCATTTACAAATAGCAAAATGAAACATTTCTATTATTGGCACAATATGGAATTTAAAACACTATAATGTTCTAAGTGGAGGCAAAAGAATGAAAACACAAATAAAGATAATTGTCTTGATATATTGTAGGAATAATCCAGCTGGCCTGGAGGCCCCATGGGGGGGATTTGACCTTGACCAGTTGTAGTTGTGCCTTTAAGATACAGAAGTTCCCAGCTGAGATAAACAAGAATTAAGGGAGTTGCTAAAAAAAGAAAACTGCAAGATATGCAAGCAAAGAAGTAACACCAAAACAACACACCAATGATCATAGAAGGCACAATAGAAGAGCCAATGAGATTGTTACAAGTTATGTAGAAAACAGTATAAGAATTGGTGTGTTAACTTAATAAGAAGGCTATTGCTATTACTAAGGCTACTGCTGAGGCTATTTTTGCTTAACAAACTGTGTGTCTCTTACCATCTCTACTCCGACAATAAATAAGCACAACAAAACAACTAAGGTCTTGTCATTGATATTAACTGGTATTTTCCAATGCATTTAAGTTTTAGATATACATTTGTTCTGGTTTTGTCTGGAACAGAGTTAATTTTCTTCCTAGTAGCTGGTACAGTGCTGTCATTTTGACTTAGCCTGAGAATAATGTTGACAAAGCACTTATTCTAAATTAAGGATTTTACAGTTTCTCATCCTCTTCCAAGCAGGTGCACAAGAAGCTGGGAGGGAACATGGCCAAGACGGACGATCCAAATTAGCCAAAGGGCCATTCCATACCATAGGATGTGGTGCTCAGTACATAAACTGTGGAATTCTGACTAGGAGAGGAGGCAGATTGTTTCTGGGGCACATTCATTGTGTGGTGAGCAATTGCACTGTGCATCATTAGTCTTTCTTTTCCTGGGTTTTATCTTGGATTTCATTACTCTTTGTTGTTGTTTTATCCCCTTCCATTAGTGTTTTTTTATTTTTATTGTTATTATTATATTTTATTTTTCTAACAGCAAGGCTGACGGAGCCCTTGAACAGGCTGCCCAGGGAGATTGTGGAGTCTTTATCTCCAGAGACTTTCGAAACTCACTTGGATCTGTCCCTATATGGACTGCCCTGGGTGATCCTACTATGGAAGGAGGGTTGAACTCAATGATTACCAGAGGTCCCTTCCATGATTTTAGTTATTAAACTGAACACATGATTTACCTCTTTTTTTTTTTTTCATTTTTTCTCCACATCCCATTAGGAATGAAGAGTGAGCAGCTGCATGGTGCTTAGTTGCTGGCTGGGGTTAAAACACAACAAGCTGGCAATATGAGAAGCTGGTTTTAGAGCTGCGTATTTTTATAGGACTCAGACAAAGCAATGCAATAAATAGAAAGTAAATTATTACATTAGTGTTTTAAAAAATGCACAATAATTGTAACATTACAGTGAGATGCAGTTTCTGATAGTTTAAAGACATGAGAGGAAATTCTAGAAAACAGAATGTTTTTTATTTATAATTTAATACTAGTCATCTGATAGATATGAAATAGAACTTTTGATCTAATTGGTACATGATCTTGTATGAACAAATATTTTTTATGGACAGACAAGGTTAGAATAATAAATTCTTACTACTATTAATGAGATGTCTGAACAGTAAAAAAAAGAAAAAAAAAAAGTGTAAAAATCTTTGTCCTGTCAGGGACTAGCTAAAGGTCCAGATGTTGTAGGTAGTTTAATCATGCTTAGCATGCAGCAACAGCCTTGTGAGTCTCAAAATGCATGAACAGCACCTGTTTTTGTAGTTAAATGCATTATTAGCAGTTGAATAATCTAAAGACAAAGACAAAACTAGAACTGTCTTTTGATGTATCCCTCAAAACCTACCTGAACACTGCTGAAAAATGGTTATTTCTTTAACTATTGGGACATCTCTCCTACAAAAGAAAATCACTCCTCCTTCCCTGCACTGAACATTTGGGTAGTAGTTACACTGCCTGCATTGGCCAAAAGGATGTTAGTAAAAACAGTGGGACAGATGGCAATGGATAAATGTTTAAACACTAACACTTCTGTACCACCATGCTAGCCACTAATCACACCTTCCCACTCTGACTCCCACTTCTACAATTAAATCCAACCACTGCTCATAGTTCCATATCCTCTATGTGGTACAGAAGGGAAAAAAAAATATTGAGGGTGAGATACCTGAGAATTGAAGTAGAATATCCTTTTTCCTAGTTTTCAGTGCTGATTTTCTAGAGACAGTGGAAACAGACAGACTTACATTTAAAATATAATGAAGTAAAATAGAAAGATTATAAAGCAGAAAAGTAAGCAAAGGTCTGCTGTACTGCTAGCTTGATTATCAACTGTGTTGATAAATGAAATTTACTTCAACCTGTGTCCAATCTCACTGCAGAATCAGAATGAGCTTTGAGATATAGTATTAAGACACCTGGATGAGGCTTATAATGAGTGTATTGGACACCCAACATCACCACTGCACTCCTCCTTCTCCACAATTGTGCCTGGAAAATACTGACCTAATGTTCCTTTTTATCCTCCTGATCTCTTACATGCATGATGCTGTAACTACTTCCCAGGGGAACCAAGTTCCAGTGATGAGCTACTCTCTTAGTGAAGAACCTTTTCCTAAGGTCTAATGTGAATTTCTTCTGATGTAGCTTCATACCTTTTCCATGTTTAAAAGAAGAAACATCCAATTTCATAACAGCAGTTCAATAAAAATTAAGATTTATAGTGAACATATACAAGAAAATTGGAATAGTTGTAGGAAAAAAACCAACCAACCACACTTCCCTATATATATATATAGAGAGAGCTACTAGCTCTATATATTCTGACTTTGAAAAGGCATCTCTTCTTCCACTTGCCTGTCTTTTCCAAACCACCTCTAGATTATGGAAAGAAAAACACATTGAAAAACAGGTATTGGGCCTCAAAATTTCTTCCAAACACAGATGATGAATAAACTTACTAAAAGAGAGACAAGAGTGACCTGCATGTATTTTGTCTATGCTACAGATATAATATAGAGAAGTATCAGAATAGTTATAGAAGTACAAAGTATGTTTTTCTTTTGTCTGTTACAGACAGCAAAAGGTGATCTCCATGTTAGACCAGTACAACTTCAGATAAGAACTAATATAAGATATATCCAAGGTAGAAATTGTCTTCCTGAGCTCAGACTGAGGAGAAGAGAAAAAAAAGAGAGAAGAAAAGTTGGATAAAAACGCAAAGGTCAAAAACTTTGAGAGTCTGAAGAAGTCAGCAAGAAAAAACCTACACTGAACACAGAAATAAGAAGAGGTCTCAAGACTCCAGCTCTGGAAGTACTGATGTACTGTTTAAATAATTTAAGAAAAGTGTATATTCTTAAGACTCTAGGAAGATTACACATAACATGCTAGTGAGGATAACAAAGCAAGGAAACATATATCCACTGCATAGACCTTTTTTACTATGCTGTTTAGAGCCAAAAACGCACAAGAACACTTGCCCCTGAAATATCTATGCAGAATTTAGTTACTCTTCTATTGCTGTTGCCATGTGTTTATTCACAGAAGAATTTTTAATTCTTGTCATATCACTGGACATGATATGCTCCTGTATTTCAGGAAGGAGGTTTCAGGTTAAATAATGGCCACACCTACTAGAAAGAATTACTACTCGGTCCTAGTGTCAGACAGAGAAATATCTTACTATTCTATTTTTATAGCACAGTTTTCATGTGGCACTTCATGAGGGACATGTAAGATATATTTTACAACAAAAAGTATTTAAAATCTTAAACAGCAATATAATGCTATATCTGAATGTAACATGTAATAAGAGTATAACACAGATAAGACATATTATTTAAAAATTGAAAATGTGACTAAATGATTAAAAGCAATTTTAAATATTGTGTTAAGTATCACTCCCTTTCAGAGATCTTGTTACCCAAGTATAAATTTAATTGCAAATGGCTGATGATATCAAGTGTATTTAACAGTTATATGAGTCAATTATGTAATGCATGTATATATAATTTAAAAAAGTATTTTTCAATTCAGTTAATGCAAGGGCTAGTCACAAAAGCCTAAAAATGTCAAGTGTACATATGCAGATTAACACAAAGTGTTATACAAGCAATTTTCAAGTGAAAATGAATTAAAAATTAGAAGAGTTGCTTGCAACTCTTTTAAAAAACCTATTAACTATTACTGAATCTTGTTTCTGAATCAACAACAATTAGAGAAGGTTTCTACTACTGGAAGATTAATAGAGAATTGCAGGAGAAATATGGATGAATTTCAAATAAATAACGTTAATTTTTAAAAGGCTGCTTTGGAAGACCCATCAAAGTTCTGGCAAAGAGGTTGAAGTTTTGACCAGTTGTCAGAACTTCACATTTTTCTAATACAGCACCTCAAAATAATTAATAGCAGTAGATTCTCACGATGGCTTAGCCAAAGTAATTTATATATGCATATATATATATATTCGTATATATATGAATATATTTTATCTAAGTTCTGAGTACAGAACTTGTTATAGTGCAAATGGTTTGTAAAAGGACTTTTCCAGGCACTAGAGAGACAAAAATTGAGGCAACGTCACATAGCACTGAAAATTTTGAGAAGGGATGAGACTCAAATTCCAGATGGACATTTCAACTGCTATGAACAATGTGGCTTACTTTCTGACTGACCCTTGCCTCATCTCTCACACTTTGCCAGGAGAAAATGTAAAGCCATATGGCCTCTCAGACTGCTCTGTTGTACCTTCTGCACCGATTCCTGAAGCTGAAAGATCTTTTAACTCTGCATTAGCTTGCTAAACTGTATAAAAAAAGGGGCAATTTACCTCACATTTACCTCCATCGAAAGACAGTCTCCCACTAAAAGTGTAAAAACTTCTAAAAAATATGATACAAGTAATTTAGCACAGAAATTAGATTCTGTATTGATTTTTTTCTATTAGAAAAAGAAGAGTGAATTAATTATAAGTTTAAAACATTTGTTACAATGAAGAGCCTGACTAATGATAAAATGCCTAAAAATAAGATTTTAAGCTCTTATATGTTCTGTCCACAGTTTAATATGAAATACTCCTGCTTATACATAACTGCAAAAGCTGCACTGCTAATTTGTCTATGTATGGTAGAATTGCCTGCATTTCTGATTTCCACATATTAAGGCGGTTTTAAGGATAAAATATTGTTGTGATATCTTTGTGTGTGTGGGATTGGTTTTAGGTTTTTGTGGGTTTTTTGTTTGTTTTGATTTGGGATTTTTTATTGGTTTTTATTTGTTTGTGGGTTTTTTTTCTGTTTTAATTATTTATTTAAGTTAGGGTATATAAATTCAAATAATGCTTAAAATGGATAACTCATTTACCTGACTTTAATTTACAACATGTCTTCTTAACAATTTTCAGAATCCTACTGAACTACAGTGACTACAAGAACAATTGCTTTAATGTGAAAACTAAACTAGCAGAATGTTTCTTTTAGATTATTGAAATTTCACTGTAGTTTGGGACTACAGTAGACAAACCTCCCTTTAAGGGAAAGGAGAAAGATTTTATTTTGCATGTTCCTGACAATTAAGTTCTGATCTGTATTTTCCCAGTTGAAGGGTAGAAGCAGCGCATGAGGGATTATAAAACATCAACCATCCAAAACATTATTTCCCCAGCACCATACTATCAATAATACAAGAACAACCATACAGATAAGAGAGAGAGGAGTTTAACCCATTTATTCCCTTTTACTTCTCTGAGAAAGGGGTATATGTCTATGACTGCTCTGATTCTTAAGCTACCCTCTTCCTGCAACAGGAGGAGGAGAACAGACCTCACCTTTGAGACTACTGTATGCAAATGAGTTAAAAAATATAAACATTTGTTATCTATTGTTACTTAGACATGTTATTGCTTCAATTGACTTAATGAATGATTATTTCAAATTCATAATAATCTTAAGTAAATGACTGACAACATATATTAAAAGGTTTAGTGTAACAAGGGCACACATATTATTATAAGTTCTACCACAGATAATTCTAAAAGTACAAATGCTTGAAATAGAGTCTTTTGCTTCAGATCTTTTTTGATGTCTGGTTGTTAAAAAGGAAACATCACAGGCAACATTCAGGTATTGAGTTACTCTGATCACCTCTGAAGTGAAAATGTAACAGGATGAATTATTACCAGGTAAAGCATCAGTAGATATGGACACAGGCAATTGGCATGTGACGTGGGTAAGAATGATGAAGGGGACTATCTCGATTCTCACAAGGTTACATATCTGTTGTTTCTAATGTTTAGTAGTTTCTGCACAATACCTCATGTACTCTTGGTGGAACATGGCAAGTGAAAAAGTACATATTTAAGAAAAAAAAAAATCTTGAATACACAACACAAATTTTGTGGTAAATGAATGGAAAGTGTCATGAAGTTTGACAAGTTAGTTGAATAGCTATGTCTTTTAGTACTGTTATCAGTCTTTCCCAGAGCTGTAATTGAAAATTATACACCCGCCTGCTATTTTCAAAAAGTAATTGCAAAAGTGTGATATAAATCTCATTGGTATTCAAATAATTTTTCTCAATTTGCAAGGTTCTAGTGATCTCAGTCAGTAGAGCTACAGGTTCAGGAGCTCTCTAAAGCTGTGACAGCTCTGGACCTCTCTGGAAGTTACGATTTTGTCTTAAAGAGCTCAAAGTTTAACAAAAATGAAGTGCAATACAACATGTATTGCTGAGGTTTTTATTGATTGTGGTTTTTCATTTGTGATTGGATTTTGTTTGTTTTGTTCACTTGTGTTTGTTTTTTAGTGTCTTTTGTTACAGCTGTCTCTAGAATTATAATTTTTTCATTAATCTATTTTAGCTATTTTGTGGCATTTCTGCTTTCCCTGCATTGACCTAATGCTGAATCATGCTCTTATGATCCATTGTATGCACTGGGGTTTTTTTTATTACAGTGCTGAGATTGTTTTTCTGACTATACAGCAATATTTTATCTCAATTGTTAATTATGAAACCTATTCATAAAGCTAAACTGATACACATAGCAGTCAATAAAGAACACTCACCTACTGTCAGTTGTCCAGTTAACTGTCCCATGTGATTTCTTGCATTCACTGTTACATTTCTGTCAGACTGTAAGACCAGCGGGCTATCCTGGGAAACATGTATAAGACAACAAATGAGAGAACAAAAATTGAGGTAGAATAAAATTAGAACTCTTGCTGAGAGGGTTGTTGTGTCAAATCTAATAGCCTTTTTAACAGTTTCATAAAGTATTTACAAGTCAATTTTTTTAATATAAAAAAAATTAACAAGAATACTATTTCAAGCTTAAAACCCTTGTGCATAGAATACTTGCTTTAGAAATCAGAGTTAAACACTTTATATACTTTGTAATATCCCCAGGAAGTAAAGGTAAAGTTAAAAATTAAAAAAAAATCTTCCTGTAAATATCTTTCATTAGCCTTTTCTATATGATGCTAATGGATACTTTTCTAACTATCAAACAAACATATACTATTTTTTTCTTTCAAACTGTACAAGCTATAGTATTTCAATTGCACTTACTAAAACCTTACAAACACAGCCATGCAATTCTTTGAAGGTAAAAGGTATTACTATTCTCAAAAAACAAAGACAGAGACAACTGGAAGGAGAGGTAATATAACAGACAACCTTGACTCAATGTCAGTAGGACCTGGAAGGTACCATGAATGATCAAGCAGAAGTAGCACAGAGAGAAACACTGTATGATGTTAAGTACAATCTACACACTTTTTTGTCAGTTTGCAGCATTACTACATTGCTCTCAGCATCCTACTAGGTTTAAGCTTTTGAGGAATGCTTACTTATATGCATACACATATAAAATATGTCCAATGACAGTTTAAGGAATATCAGAAATTAAGACAGGATTTAATTTGCTTCTTGAAGAATGAGAAGCCAGTTCCACTCCTACAGGTAAAGACAAATGCACAAAAAGGGGAAAGTTTCAACAGAGAGCCAAAAAAACCCAACCTAAAGTAATAAAGAACTTACTGATTGGAGGGGGGAAGTGCATGAAAAAAGGGAAAATTAGAATGGTGGCTGTGCTGCAGAGAAGCACTTTTCTTCCTAGAATTACTGATACCACACTGTGCTTCCCCTGAAGCTCTCAGTGAGAACATGAGTACATCAACATTTCCAGCAGTTTGCTAACACTTATCTATGCCTAGGTAAATTTACCTAACACCTGTAAGACATCTGACAGAAACAGCTGGAGAAGTGCCTTAGGAATGGCTGGGGACTAGGAAAATATTTCTTAGTGTGTGTATTTGTGCCACAAAATATAGGTTCTTCCTCATCTTGGAACTTTTTTAAGAGAAAGAAGAGGTAAGAAAGGAGTCATATATAAATCTTATTTTTACCTGAATGATGCATTAGGTTTAAACTGAAGTTTTCTATACTTTTCAATCCTTTCATTTGATTTGAAAGCTTTCCTCTGCAAGAAGCACTCTTTCAAGTTGTTTTCACAATTATGATTAACTTCAAATGATACTCCATTCCCTGGGAAGTCTGAAATTATTCTGAGATAATTTCTAAGAGTTCAGGTGTGTTTCATCTCACACTGGACCATGCTATGACCTTTCTAACATCCTGACAATTAGCTATGCATCATGAAATCTGGCAGATGAAAGTCACTATTTGGCTTGTCCATCGTACTGATAATTATAGCTTTTTATCTAGAGAGACACTGTGTTCAATGTGACTGGTTTAAGCTAAACATGTGGTGTAATCAAGGGAGCTTCTGGAAACAAAAGCAGCTGCTAAGGACCTTTTTCTCAACACTTGATTTGATTTCCACTTTCTGTATGGTCCTTTGAAGATCATTAGCCCAGGCAACTGCTGCTTTGGGAAAGGAGGCTGTCCTGATAGCTAGATGTCCAAAATACAGTTTTAAGGAGCCTCTTTTGCTTAGTATTTGGAGAAGAGTCTTCTCAGAATAATCCCACCCTTAACAAGAGAGGGTATTCCTTACTTTTGCCTGTTCAGCTAAGGGTTTTCTTAATTTACATTTGTGAAAACTGTTCATAATCTGATATGAAGGTTTCTTTCATTTCACCTTAGGAAAATACTTAACAAGATTCTCAGGTTTATTGTGCTCAGGATATAATTGTAGATTAGGACCTGGGATATCACATTCTCAAGTACAGGATAATGAAAGATTAGGTGGATCCAAGCCTTCTTTCTTCTTACTTCTTTAAAAGATAAAAAGAGGGATGAAGATGACCTTAAATCTATATTCTTTAGTTCCTGGGTTTAAAACATAGAAATGTAACCTTAAATACTGGACCAAATAAAATGCAATGACAAAGCTAATTAATTAATCCAGAATTTTATCGACACTGTTTACCTCCACTTTAGCTTTCCACAGGAAGTGCTTGAAGATGGAGAGGTTCAAGGTATTCAAAAGTAGTCTATGCAGAGGAGTTAGCAACTCAGATAACAGCTTTAATTAGTGGAATTATAGATGATCATAAAGAGAGTGTCAGTCATATAGATGCAAATATATCTACAGCATAAAAATGTTGTAAAGTTTCCTCTCTGGATCACTAGATGTGCTACTTTTTTCATGTTAGCTTTAGCTTGTAATTTAATAGACTTCAAAGTCCTCAAAATACTTTAAATTCAGATATCAGAAAGAAGATAGAAATACATCATCACACTGTTTGCTTGGAAATTAAAAATTTTAGAAAAGAAAAAATAAATTTTGAAGAACATATAAACACAAAGGAAAAAAAATATAATTATGGTCTCCATATTACTTATCAAATGCAATAAAATAATGTAGTGCTATAAAATGAGTCTCATGTATTTCTGTTTCTGGAAACAGGAAAGGAGAACCACAGGTTGAAATGAAAACAGATTTAACAAAGCAGCAAATCTAATAACAATGCCAATATAAAGTATACAAAGCTATACTTGCATGATGATTGCAATAAATGGGAAGGCAATTCTTAGGAAAAGGAAGAGGGTCAGGATCAGATGTACAAACAACAGACACACTCCCCTGCCCCTTAGCAAACTTTCCCCTTTATACTTAGCATGGTGTGGATGGGATGCACCTGTAGAGAACACAGGTCAGCTGCCCTGGCTTACTCTAAACTGCTAATGACCCGCAGCCCATGGCTACCCTGTGATTCTATCTCAGGGAAACCAGGACAGATGGTACTATAAAATTAAATATAATCCCACATTTACACTCAGAACACAATTAATTATAACATCACCCACCTTGACTTTCTAAGGAGCAGTAGCAATATGTATACCATAGCTAATAGTGCAAACACTCTCTTATGATTTGATTCCTGTGCTTAGGCAAGCACACCACAGACTGGTGTGCACAGTGTCATATATATGTAGAGTAATGTAGTAAGCAGACAAGTTTCTAGATCTGCCAAGTCTTTCTGTTGGCAGTTTGTGAGAGGATGTAAAGTTATATACTCTTTGTTATTTGAGCTCATCCCCAGCATGAGCAGCTAATATAGTTAAGACAGAACATTTCCTTACATCCTATCATTAGTTGTTAACCCATTGTTCAGAACTAGAGCATCAGGATCTTTCTTAAGGGATGTAATAATGGACATGTTAAAAAAAACTCAAGGGACTAAAAAAACATGTAAGTCTAGACGTCTCAAGAGCTAACCTTTTTATCATAAACTTTATTATTAGCACTAAACAAAAATGAAGTAATTTGATTAAGGAAAGATTTGAAAAAAAACAGACCTACAGATACCAGCAATTGCTCTCGTGTACTTATATTCTTTTTTTTTTTAAATCAATATTTATCAATACTATTTCCAAGAATTTTCTCAAGAATACTCTCAAGAATCTTGCCAAGGCATCAGGTCAGTAGGGTCTCCAGTATAGGGGGTACTTCAAGTAGGAACAAGTGCATAATTTATGATCTAAGTTATTCTCTGACAATCCTGAGATGAGTAGTGTTAATGTAAGTATTGATTCAATTAAATAACTTTACCTATTTTTTATACTATTGCATTCCCAAAATAAATTTTCACATTAGATTTTAAAGTTCTTTGATCCTGCCTAATTATCCTTTCTAACCCTAGAGTCACAATGTAATCCCCAATAATTACATTCAGTATCAGGAAACTGCAAAATCACAATAAACATCTTTAAACTTTTGCTTTAAGGAAACATTTCATATATCTTAGAAGTTTGACCAAATGTTATTGAAAATCAGTACTTTTTTTCATACCAGTTTTGCATGTTAGGGAGCTTTGGAAACACACTGCAGATTAACATGACTTTAGGTCAAAACTGATTTGGTAAAAATACCCCAAATACATATAGAGACATATTTTCAGCAATACGAACTCTTTTGTGGTTTTGATTTTTGTTTTTTTTTTTTCAAACAATGTGCTTGTGCAAATAGTGACATTTGTCTTCTACAGTTTTTAGTTTATTTGTTGAGAGATATTGTTACATTTA